>CM060947.1:132002016-132257016 GCA_030765055.1 Mantis religiosa
ACACTACCGAAAACCTCGGTGGAGCCGCCTGGTGATCTACCACACCTTCTACTAGCTCTGCAGGCTAGTACCCGGGACTTATGAGGCAACCCTCTACCCCCTCCGGGCGGCCATAGCCTGGCCGGAGGTACCCAATTCTCCGTGGATGTCGGGAACACACTGTCCCCTCGAGTCCAGCCCAATCCGAACAACTCCCCTACGGGAGGGACTCGGCAGTTCGGCCCGAGGTTCCTCTAGTGACGTCAGAGGTACCACGAGTGCTAAGGGTCCGCTGCGCCCGCACCATGGCAGCTGAAGGGGACGGATCCCCTCCCCTACGTGTGTTTTAGATATCAGAGGCTGTAAACATATCAAAAGAACGTGTAGGTAATACTTTAAGTAATGTTTCGGGATTTCATTAGATCTGTGCAAGATGGGTGCCGCGTTTGTTGACACCTGATCAAAAGTTGCAAGGAAAAACTGTTTCTGTTAAGAACTAGGAGCTCTACTGTAAAACTCCCAATGAATTTTTGAGACGGCTTATTGCCATAGATGAAACTTGGATACATCACTACACTTCAGAAAGTACATCACAGTCAAAACAGTGGTGAACTAACTCCAGAAAAGGCAATGTCAATTTTATCAACTAACAAGTATATGGCGAGTTTTCTGGGATGAACAGGGATTTATTTTATTGATTATTTGGAAAATAGTAAAAGTATCACTGGTGACTACTACGGAAGCTTACTGCAACGTGTGAGTGATGAGGTGGGGGGGGGGGGGAACCTCATTTGGTAAAGGAAAAAAATCTTGTTGCTTTACGACAATACTACGGCCCATCGTTCAGTCATTGCAATGGGAAAAATATGCGAATTAAACTTCGAGCTTGAACATCCATCCTATTCGCCAGATCTAGCACCCAGTGACTGCCACCTGTTTCCGAACCTCAAAGAATTTCTCGGAGAACGAAGATTTTACAGAAACGAGGTCATTGATGTGGTAAACAGCTATCTTGAGGACCATGATGCCCGCCTCGGTAGGGTGGTGGTAGCATGTGTGCCTCACGTTCAAGAGTTCCCGAGTTCGAATCTCGGTCTGGGTGAGTTACTTGGATACGGTTTTTTCCGGGGTTTTCCATTATCCTAAAAGACGAATGTCAGGTAACTCTAAGCTCCAAGGACCCCGGGTTCATTTGAACATCATGTCACCCATTCCAATTCATCGTCCGATATGACTTAACGTTGGAGGACGTAAAATATATATATATATATATATATATATATATATATATATATATATATATATATATATATATATAAATGACCGTGATAAATCGCACTACAAGATGATTTAATTAAGTTAGAACACTGATATGACAAATGTATTAGCCTTTCTGGGGATTATGTTGAGAAATAAATAAAAAAGCTGTTTTAGCGTAAGTCCCGGGACTTAGCAGCTGACCCTCGTAATTCCGAATGAAGAAGCCTTCAGACGACTTCCCCAGAATATTCAAGGTAGCATTTTATTTGTCCTGCAGGATTTTAAGCATCTAAATTATTTTAATCAAAATCGTTAGAGTAATATTTGAGAAACATTTAAACACGACGAAAGTGTACATTATAAAAGTTCAGATGAGGGTGTGGAGATTCTTTTGAAAATCTGCGTGTCACGTTTTTGGAAAACGCTTAACTTAAGAAAGCAAGTTTTGTATTAATTTGGGTTGTTTTGAAGTCATGTGTTCACAGTGCGGTACGAACATTTGTCTAAAACTACTTATTTTTGGATTCAGGGGATCTCAGAACCTTTAAGGCCGCGCCGTAGCTCAGTGGTTAGACCGCTTGGCTCTCACCAAGGCGGCCCGGGTTGGATCCCAGGCGACCGCAAATTGAGACTTGTGGTGGAAAAAACGGCGCTGGGGCGGGTTTTCTCCGGGATCTCCGGTTTCCCCCGCCATCTCATTCCACCTCCATCTTCATCTCATGTATCATCAGTGTCATTACCTGCGGTGCTGTATGTAGTAAAAGCTGGCTTTAAACACCACGCATTTCAGAACCTTTATTTCTAGTGAAATCTCAGTATCTTATTTCTGGATGGAATCCAAGTTAGGTTATTCGTAATAATTACATTTATGGATAAAATGTTTTCAGATGAAGTAGTGACTGCTTATTATGACATGCAGAAACAACATTTAAGCGTTTGTAAATAACAGAAATATGAATAAATGAATTCAGAATTCACAGTAGTGGGTCTTGCAAAGAAAAGGGAGATCAGGATCATTCACGCACTTCATATTGCACACTTATTTTTCTGAAAATGTATACCTACATTACAACATGGAATATTATGAAAATATTACGAAACATTTAGTTTAATGAATTGAATACATATCCTATGAGAAGGATAATTTATGAACTTATACGAAATATTTAAAATATTTAAAACGCTGGCACAGGGGTTCATATACTATTTTGCTCTAGACTGTTATGTTAAATTTGCGAATGGTTGTAGAATTAAAGTCAATGTTTATGTTAAACATCGTAAAATAATATAAACATAACATTTATTAGAAAAAAAAGTGAAGAGCGATACTCAAATGTTTCACTGTTATAGTATCTACGACCGCTGAAGTGCATTGCCGCGGGGAATAAACATTGATACTTAGAGGAAAATACAAAAATATCACTAATGGCTTTGTATTGCATGATGGTATGTGGTAAAGTAAACATGTAAATTTGGAGTGATATTACGAGGGCTGTTCAATAAAGAATGATCACACTTTTTTTTTCTGACAACGTACCCTTACTCATCCTCATAATTTTGATGGTCCTTCTCAAAATAGTCTCCCCTGAATGCTATGCACTTGTCCCAGCGTTTCTGCCAGTCTTCAAAGACATGCTGGAAACCATTTTTGAGAGATCCTTCAAAATCGCCTCCGCAGCCTTCACCACTGCTTCTGATGATGGATAATGCCTCCCACGAAGGAGTTTCTTCACGTTAGGGAATAGGAAAAAGTCACATGGGGCTAAATTCGGACTATAAGGAGGGTGAGGGATGCACTTCACGTTGATTTTTGCAAGATATTCAGCAACAACATTGGCAATATGCAACCGCGCATTATCGTGGTGCAGCATCCAGCCTGCTTCATAGAAATGTGGTCTTTTGCGCCTGATATGGACTTGCAATGTTTTCAGGACATCCCTGTAATATTGTCCAGTTACTGATGTGTGTGCAGGTATAACATGCTGATAAACCATTCCGTGAATATCAAAGAATGAGATGACCATTACTTTCCCAGCAAAAGCAACCACTTTTGCTTTTTTGTGGGTTGCTGATGAAGGAGATTTCCACACTGAGCTTTGCTGTTTGCTATAGGGATCAAAATGATGTAGCCAAGTTTCATCAGCAGTGATTACGTTTGATAGAAACTCCGGATCTTACTCTAACATCAACTTTAACTGCATGTTAGCTCCATTGCAGCGGCAGGATATACTGAACATGTTTGAACTTGCCTGGTTCTCACAGGCGGGAACCAGGAGTACCAACAATGAAACTAATACGACGTGTTTGTTTCACATTAAGCTAACAGAATATAATAAGATTGAATTTTAGTGCCATATATTATGTCCGTAAAAAAATTATAATCATGTATCATCAGTGTCACCGCCTGCGGTGCCGTATGTAGTAAAAACGGGCGTTAAACACTACACATTTCATTTCTTTATTGAACAGCCCTCGTATATATTCAAACCTTCTCGCGAAGCAAACTAACAATAGGCGGCGTCACTTGAATTACCCGCATATGAGCATACATTACAATCATGTCAAAATCTGAGATATACAAGATGGAGTCAGTGTTGATAAAATAATGAAAATTGTTCCATTTGCTGCTTTTGGTTGGAAAATTTCTAACAGTTTCTACTCTCTTTCTTTCTCACACACACGTACACACAAACAAGAAACACATTCCCGCCTCTCTAGTGTAGTTTCCATTTCATTCATCGCCCGATAAGTCTGAACGTTGGAGGACACAAATTAAAAAAAAATTAACAAAAAAGTTAAAAAAACACGCAGGGATACGTGCATACCTGCTCATAAAAAGCGAGTCTCTTTTGGATTCAAGTGGCTACAAAATATGTGTTTGGGGCAAATCTCGATCGCATGTTTTGGGTCGAATATTGTATTTTACAAGAGAGGAACTAAGGGAGGCTGTTAATCAATTCTTGCACTAAAAGAGTAAAACCCTACTATGCACATTGAATTCCTGATAGATATTACAGCAGTGACCTTCGAGGTAAAACGATGTTTGATACCCTAATAACCACAGTGTGATACCATAGCGTGAGTATTCGTTATATATCCAGCAAAATGTTGGTGATTACTTTTCGTTTTATATACGAGTTACGTCCAGAAAGTAAGTTCTGTTTGGTAATAAATTGAAATTGTGTACAGATACAGAAACATTATTTATTGCACAAAATTATACAACTCTTAAACTACTTGTCCACATAACTGCCGAAATTTTGCAGGCATTTGTTATACCGAGGCAGAAGTTTTTGTATACCTTCTTCATAGAAGTTTGCCGCCTATGTCTTCAACCAGTTGGAAACATTTTCTTTCAGCTCTTCGTCATTGTTGAAATGTTGACCGCCAAGGAAAGATTTTTGATGCAAAAACAGATGAAAGTCGCTAGGAGCGAGGTCAAGGCTGTACGGGGCAGGGGGGGGAGGGTGGTCAGACACGTCCCAGCCAAATCCCTGTAGGATGTTTTTCGTCAAATTTGCAGTGTGTGGTCGTGCGTTGTCGTGAAGAAACACAACACCTTTTGACAGCCGATAAATTTCATTTGGAGTCACTTTCCTAGCATTCAGAAAACGAAGCACAGATCTGATTTTACAAGCGGCGGGATTTTCAATCAACACCGACATTGTAAACAAGCACAACAAAGCGTACGTGGCTGACAGCGATCTCACAATGGCGCACGTTTCTTCTTGATACAGAGCGTCTACCGCGCATGTGCGGAACTGCGATCGCAGCGCTGCAGCGGAGATAAATTGAAACAGAACTTACTTTCTGGACGCACCTTGTATTTAAATATTTGTGTGTGTCTGTGTATATGTATGTGTGTGTGAAGTATAGTAGATAAAAATCACTCAAAGTGAACATCATGTTCAATATGCTTCAGAGTGAATGGACGAAACCATCGTGGTTTTGGAAGTACCATAAGTAATTAGCGTCCTGCACCTTGGCATAGTGGACTAGCGAGCCTCGGTAGCGTGGTGGTAGAGTGTCTGCCTCACGTTCAAGAGCTCCCGAGTTCGAATCTCGGTCAGGGTGAGTTACCTGGATAAGGTTTTTCCGGGGTTTTCCCTTATCCAGAAAGGTTATCTAGATTAACATGAAGTAGATGGAGTAGTATGCGTTTTTTTTAAAATATTTTATACAAGAGGGAGTAGAGAAGATTTTGTGTGTGTACTCATTAGAATTGATATATAATAATAATATTCACATTTAAAATATCTGGTATGTACTCGTATCTTGAATGTTTTAAACAGTCCCTTTTGATCCCTTCTGTGTATTAAGTTATTAACATCATAGTACCTGCAAACGCCGATAACAGCGGAACTGTATACAAAATCTTCTCATCCACTTGTCCCGATGTAAGCTAACCGATACAACCGAGGCATAGATTCCGAAATTAATTATACCGCAGGGTAGCGACGGAGTAAAACTTTAAGTACGAGTATACTGAGCTCTAGCGCAGTGAATTGTTCATTTTTCTGTAAAAGAAAACGGCGAGTCCTGTTTTAAATTGATTTGATCCTGTTATATCAATTTTAGATTGGTTCACGAAGGAGAAGGAAAATAACATTCCTAAGATACAAAATACGAAATAAATGTTTCTGAAGTTCGGAAACTAGATTTATGTTCTACTTTCATCACTGGTTTTACCGACTTTTACATGCATCCTTAGGTTTTATTCTTTAGCTAACATTAATTTTAACCTACGTCCTTTGTCTTTTAAAAAAATATTCGCAATTACGTGTAACTAAGCAGTCTTATTTCAGATAGCTCTTCCTACAACAATGTATTCTAGTGACAATTCCATCTTCTTTTCAGCAATTAGTGTTTAATTTCTCTGGCCTTTCATAGTAAAATACTAAACAGTTATCTTTCTTTCCCTTTTAAACTGTAGTGGGAAAGGATATCACAATGAGTTCCTTTTAAATTTTTGTCTTTTGGGTCATCGTTTAACCGCTTCGCCGATGACTATTTAAACCCTTCAGGGGCCGGAAACGGATACCCAATAAACAGAGCAAGACATTTAAATTGTTAAATGCTGTAAAAATGCATCATAAATACAATTCCGTAGCTCCCGTATTTATTAAGTTATTTAAACGAAACAAGAACTGGTTTAAAACTCATTTAAGGCAGTATACATCTACAGTAACAATAAAGTAGAGACCATATTAATAAATCGTTGAAGTTTCACTACTTTGTTTCACTGTAGCAAAAGTCATTCTTTTCGCCGATCGTGCCTAATATTTGAATCATTTTGTTTTGTGTGTATACAAACGAATGTATGTATAGCTACGCAAGCGACTTCTCCAGTTCAAGGTTTTAGCTTTTAGTTTACGCTATACCAAGCGATAATCATTCGAGCATATGTTGCGTTACACACACACACACACACACACACACACACACACACACACACACACACACACACACACACACACACACACACACACACACAGACACACACACAGACACACACAGACACACACACAGTCACACACACAGACACACACACACACACACACAGACACACACACACAGACACACACACAGACACACACAGACACACACACACACAGACACACACACAGACACACACACAGACACACACACAGACACACACAGACACACACACAGACACACACACAGACACACACACAGACACACACACAGACACACACAGACACACACACACAGACTCACACACAGACACACACACACACACACAGACACACACACACAGACACACACACAGACACACACACAGACACACACACAGACACACACAGACACACACACAGACACACACAGACACACACACAGACACACACACAGACACACACACAGACACACACACACACAGACACACACACAGACACACACACAGACACACACAGACACACACAGACACACACACAGACACACACACGCACACGCACACGCACACACACACGCACACGCACTCGCACACGCACACGCACACACACACACTGGAAAGAAAACTCTCTGTCAGCATCTGTTATTACAGATCTGTTATTACAAAGTTTCTGGTAGCCTTATGCAGCTGTTTTCGCTCAGTATTTTAGTTATTTATACTCACTCTGTATTTAGAGTGATTTCTTATAGCTATCAAGAGCTAAATGAATGGCACATTTGAAATTGTTAAATTTCAATGTTAAGCTAGCATTTCTGAGAAAGGCAAAGCTCTTTGCTTATGTAATTAATAATAATCTTGTGATTCAGTCTGTATGAAGAGGCGTTGGCAACGTACATGCATGTGAAGATGTAATTCGTTCATGAACAATTCCTAGAATTGGTGTTAAAGCTGATGCAGCACTGCTTATAACCGCTTCGCCGATGGCCATTTAAACCCTGCACGGCCGGGAACGGATACCCAATAAACAGAACAAGACATTTAAATTGTTAAATGCTGCAAAAATGCTTCATAAATAAATATTCGTATCTTCCGTATTTACTAAGTTATTTCAGGGAAACAAAAACTGGTTAAAAGCCCATTAAAAGCTGTATACATCTGCGGTATCATTAAAATAGAGACTATATTAATAAAGCGATGAAATTTCATTAATTTGTATCACTGTAAAGAAAGCCATTCTTTGCGTTGAACGCGCCTAATTCTGAGTACTTTTGTTTTACAAGCTATATGTGTATATCAACTGAATAAACGAAGTATTGGGTTCAAGGTTTCTAGGTTTCAGTTCATGCTAACACGTAATAATAACTGTTTATATTGCGTTATACACGCTGGAAAGAAAACTCCGTCAGCATCTCTCTAATTGCACAACGGAAGTTTATGTTAGCTGACGTAACTTTTTTCTTCGCTCAGTTCACATAGTAATTTAGATTGCATCAGAGTTCCAAGCAATTTCTTTAGCTAAAACACAGTTGAAATAGTTTTCTCAGTGCTAATCATGGCTTCAACTAGTAATGTAGCAAATCAATTAGTGTAGGACGAGTGCGGGCTTCTGATATTACATCAGAAAATGTGGAAGACTTTTTGCTGTTAGACAGTGATTTGGACATTGATGGCGAGTTTTCAGATTTTGAGGGGGATGTTGAGGATATAGGTAGCAGTAAGGAGGAAAATGACTCTTTTCCAACAGGTGTTCGTGAAGAATCAACATTATGGAGGTGTCAAAATAACTCTAACACAAATAGACATACGTTCACGAGCACAACCTCTGGTGTACAACCTCATACTCAACTAACTTCTTAAAGGAAGACCTGATTGCTAAAGGCAATTTAGGACCTAAGAGTAGATTGCAGAAGTGGACAGAAGTAACAATGAATGAGATTTACAGACTACTTGGTCTAATTATGCTCATGGGTGTTATTCGTAAACGTCACCTGCACAGCAAATGTAAATGATAAACTATCCAAAATCAGACCAGTTTTTGATTACATTATTTCAAAATTCAAAGAAAATTATGTGCCTAGTGAAAAGATTACTGTTGATGAAAGCTTGATGCTTTGGAAGGGCCGTTTAGGTTGGAAACAATACATCAAAACAAAGAGGGCCAGATTTGGCATAAAGAGTTTTTATGTATGTGAAAGTAAAACAGGATATCTTTACAATAACTGCATATACACTGGCCAAGGGACTGATAACACCGGAGACAAAGATTTGGGGTTATCTGGTTCCATAGTAATGCACCTGATGGAATCTGTACTTGATCAGGGTAGGACTGTATATTTAGATAATTGGTACAGTTCCCCTAAATTATTCATGGCCTTACACAAAAGAAAAACAAATGCAATTGGAACAGTATGCTCAAATCGTATTGGTTTGCCAAAAGATGTGAATACGAAGGCTCTAAGAAGAGGAGAAATGCAGGTGCATCAGCTCCCTCCCTTGACCTATGTTGCTTGGCAAGACAGGAGGGTTGTTACAGCATTATCCAATTGCAGCTCTAAGATTTTGATGATTGACACTGGAAAAATTGATGCTCGTAACAAAATGTCAATTTTCAAGCCCGATATTATCCAGGAATATAATATGCATATGGGTGGAGTGGATCTAGTAGATCAGGTATTACACGCATATCCTTCTTTGCGAAAAACAATCAAATGGTATAAAAAAGTATTTTTACACCAGCTGGATATAACCATATACAATTGTTTAGTAATTTGGAGAGCTCTAAACCCACGGAAGACAATGACGTACCTGGACTTTCGCATATCAATAGCTCGCAGCCTAATTGAGCAGTATAAAATTCAGAGACCTCTCCATACTGGGGGTAAAAAATCCACCACCCCAGCACCCCTCAGACTTTAAGGAAAACATTTTCCTAAAAGGGTACCACCCACAGCAAAAAAGTCGCGTCCCTTCAGAAAATGTTTGGTGTGCCGCAAGAAAGGTGCCCGAAAGGAAACTAGTACGATTTGCCGTGAATGTGGAGATGTGCCCTTTTGTGTTTATCCCTGTTTTGAGGTGTACCATTCAAGAAAAAACTTTTAAAGGTAAGCTTTTACTTCTTATAGAATTTATTTAAATTTACTGTAAAACATAAGGTTTAAAAGAATTATCATTAAATACGCATTAAATGAATGTATGCGCAGGACGTCTATACACGTCCATATCGGTTTGGGGCCTATCGGTGAAATTGCACATTTGAAATTGTTAAATTTCAATGTTAAGCTAGCATTTCTGAGAAAGGCAAAGCTCTTTGCTTATGTAATTAATAATAATCTTGTGATTCAGTCTGTATGAAGAGGCGTTGGCAACGTACATGCATCTGAAGATGTAATTCGTTCATGAACAATTCCTAGAATTGGTGTTAAAGCTGATGCAGCACTGCTTATAATAAGAGTACTTTGCTTGCCTGTATTTCCAATATGTTTTAAGAATTTACTTCGTAAGTTATTTTAATTGGTTATTCTATTTCTTTAAATGCTTAATAAAGATAAGAAAGCCTTTGAAACATATGATAAATATCTCATGCGTACGCCACGCACTTCAGGATATTTATAAATTTTCATAGAATTCTGTCTTCCTGAATAAACCTCCATTTAAACAAAATCGTTGATCTATACTTTTTTCAAAAATAATTCTGAAGCGCTTGATTGAAATCATAAACTTGAAATATCATGTATCTTCAGTTTTATCAAGTAAACGTTTAAATGTTTCTTATTGTTGAGCTAACCCTCCTAAATATTCACTAGTAGGGGAATCTTTAGCTCTGATTGTGTTATTTCGTTAAATACGGAATTAAGAGCAGCCAGACACAGAGCCCACAACATTTCCAACGCTACTCCTGGGGTGAATGGGAAAGCTGAAGGGTGGTCATATCTGGACGACGATGTGCGCTAGCAAGAACGGACTCCCAAGCGATTCCAACATGCTACCAGTTCTGACACCGGTTGCTCGTGCCTGAACCAATTACATCTTGGGGATCTAAGAAACAGGCCATAGGAAGACAGGCGTTTCAGCAGTATAAGCAAATGTTAGGGATAAATCTTTCCAAGGCACAAAGCACATCGTCCTGCCGCAACAGACCAACCGTCATCGTCTCGTTCTACGACACTGAAACAAATTAAAATCATATTACAAGGGGAAACACTCGTGCATTCTGTCTACTCATAAACAACTCATGGCAACAGTAACCGGCCCGACGAAATTGAACCTGGAGCTCCCAAATGCGAGCTTCACATATTATCGCAAAGCCACCACTTAGTTTTAAATGGGGAGAGTGTCACTTTCACACTATCTCTCCCTTTCACTCTCTACATCATTGCCTTTACCTCTTCCTCTTTCTCTCATTTTCCGCTCTGCCAGCTCGTCCTTACCACTAACCCTCTTCAGTGATAGATAAAACCTAAACTGTCCTTTTATCATCCCTTCTCACTTTATGAACGCATGACACGCACCTGCGAGCACCGATAACTGTGGAACAGTGTTCATCTCATCCGCTGTTCATGTTGTAAGTCTACTGATGCAATTTCTCAATTTCCTGCTTCATTATTTATCAAAGTATATACAAAGCACAAGTTTCTACAACTTGTGGTTTTCTCATAGAATGCAATACTTGATTTTTCTGGGTTGTTTACATAATAGTGAAAGGGAATTGTTAGTTCGTTTGTCAGCAATGTATTTTACTCAATTACCTCATTGTAGATACAGATAATTGTGCTTTCGTTCTTAATAATAATAATAATAATAATAATAATAATAATAATAATAATAATAATAATAATAATAATAATAATAATAATAATAATAATAATAATAATAATAATAATAATAATAATAATAATAATAATAATAATAATAATAATAATAATAATAATAATAATAATAATAATAATAATAATAATAAACAATAACAATTACAATAACAACAGCAACAACAAGGATAACAATAACAATGACAATAATAAACATACATATGCATATATAAAATTCCACATCCGTCGTGTGGGAATAGCATGTTTACCTCACAAACAGGAGGTCGCGAATTCAAATCTCTGTAAACAATTTATATCGAAGTAAAAGACTTGGCGCTATTTCATGGTTTGGAATCTTCATTCTGTCTTGCCACAGGAAAAAAGAAAGGAATAGCTACTTATAGGAGAAACAAATGATAGTTTTCAAGAATTCGAAATGGTTGTTGTTGCATTAATCATATATACTGCCAATTTTACAATGAGAATTTCTAATTTAAAGCCTGGCAGTTTTGAACTACTTAAATATTTATCGCTAGGAAGTGTTTGGCTGTTCACGTGCTCCTATGGTCCTCGTATATAGGAGCTATACATGAACAGTATATTTCATAGTCTATTTAGTAAAATAGTGTTAGTTTGAAATTAAGTTCTGGATCAAAATAGTTGCGTATTTATTGAAAAATTGTTTGTGTAAACAATTACAGATGTAACAAGTAAGGTGGGTAGAGCCGGGTAGAGAAATTTTATCCTCAGGGTATGCGTGGGTATGTATGGGAGTAAGAATGGTTCTAATGACACTGGAATGCAAGTTTCAAACTGGTTTAATGATTGCTTCTTGTTATCACCACATCAAACTCTAAGTTGCCGACCAAGGGTTACCAATATATCACTGTTTAGAGTTACCGTATGTAGAATGCTTATTACTCGATAAAACTTAATTCGTTATTTACGTAGGAACCAACAGATATCTTTTCTCTCCGGTTCTGGTCTTCCTTCGCCGAAAACAGAAGCAGATGACCGTCTTAATGGCTTGCCAGCCACGGTCTGTGTTCCCTACAGCTGCGTGTGTGTGACTTTCACCTATCGAAGCCCTGTCTTTATTCATACCAAAATTCCCTTTGTGACTATTTTGTCCATTGTGATTATTAGTCTCGGTCATGCCATTATAAGGGTCCGAACAATATCTTTTCAAACGGAGTCAAGTGTTACCCATTTAGAATTTCTGATAAGAAAACCCTCTTTCTTACGTCTCTTTTGTTAAACGACTCAACCCAATGCCCCTGCATGTGTTGTAACAAAGATCCAATATTCCTTTGAAATCCATTACGATTCTTTGCTCATTGAATTCCTTAATTTCGGTATCACAGATTATGGAACACTTATGTAAGCTCTGACACAGTTCCAAGTAAACGTCTACTCGGAATACAATTGGATCTACGCAACTATGGATAACAATATGCTCTTAATTCACCGGTTTATGTACGACAAGATGCTTATAATCGCTAACTCAATAGTTGTAATTAACAGCAAATATCATTATTATGGGAGCATTTTTCGAACCAGTTGCATGTCTCGATGGCAATTGAAATGATAAAATGTCACCAAGTATAAACCAGGTACTACAACGGGGGAAATATGTAATAGCTGACTTTTGGTTTATTTCAATAGTATGCACTTTCTGCACCAGTTGGCGAAAGAAATAAGTATTTAAAGAATCAAATCAGTAACAAAGAATATCTCGAAAGTGGTTAACGGCACAAACATCTTGATATAAGTGGAGTTTAATATTTAGTTGATACAAATGATTACTAATACTTCCTTTACTCACTGTAGGTAAGTAAGATGAGCAGAGAAAGTAAGGGTTAAATACGTTAGAGCGACACATTGTAGTAATTTTTTATAACAAACTCTTTAGGAACTTCCTCAGTACGTTGTAAACAAATTTCTTACCGCATTATAGTATAAGGAGAAAATTTTATTACATCCAGCATAGTATCAAAACTACACAATTTACAATTCAGCTATTTCCAAAATGTTTAACTTGGTATGAAATTTTCAAATCCAGTTGTTTCATTCTTTCTCTCTCTCTCTTTTTTTTTTTTAAATTTGGTATCCGAGATTTCTATATTATATATAATTAAATAAACAACGTAATAGTTTTTTTAGAGCTTAAAGATATTTAAAGTGTATAGAACATTGCCAGAATTCGGAAACTTTTGGAGGGGATTAAGGAAATAAGCCAATTCCGCCAATATCTCACATCCGTTTGCGTGTATTTTAATAGCATATGACTGAGTAAAATTGTTCACCTATGATCTGCCAGTTATGAAAAATTGGCATGTTTAGCATGAAAAAGCATTCCAGAGGTTCGTTTCTGTTGACCGTCTACTCTGATCTTAGGTTTTTCGTGCTTTCCCTGATCGGAAGGTGAAATTAGGGTCTCTCACAATTTAATTTTTATCATATATTTCTATTCTGCATCTCTTTGATATTTCAGGAATGTTTCTTTCATCATGTTAGTGGTGCCAGACAAATGACGCGGATGCTTGCTTAAAGTAAAGAGCACACATACTGTGGACACTAGAGGATTGCTTGATCGTCTGGTCGTTCGTCGCCTTTACTAGGCAACTCCAGCATTACATGGGTCTTCTAGCCTGTAACTGTTAGGTCTTCTGCGCATCTACGTGATTCTCTGCGGCCAGTAGCCTCCTGAGTCCTCTACTTCATTCTCTCATCCTAGGGTAAATATGTGTAGTGTTTAGTGTTTAATGCCCGCTTTTACTACATACGGCACCGAAGGCGGTGACACTCTGATGGTACATGAGATGAAGGTGGAGCACTGGTGGAATGAGATGGCGGGGGAAACCGGAGGTCCCGGAGAAAACCCGCCCCAGCGCCGTGTTGTCCACCACAATCTCACTTTGCGGTCGCCTGGTATCGAACCCGGGCCGCCTTGGTGAGAGCCAAGCGGTCTAACCACTGAGCCACGGCGCGGCCATCCTAGGGGTAGTAGCCATATAGGTCGCTGTATGTGAGATGCCTCTCTTCGTTGTGGACCTATAAGGTGAACCTATTCGTGAACCTCCACGAATATCGCGGAGTTTTACTAAATTACAATTCTAAGGGGTAAAGAATGGGAACTGCTATTAAAAGCTTGTAGATCATTGTACAATAATTTCAATTGGAGTACGGACGGAGCTTAATTGAATTACCTAAATTGTTATTCGGGTTTAAAAAGTCATTCATAAAGTGCTGGATAAGCCAACTATTGATAAAATAAGGGTAATCGCTGCTCACTAAAGCAAAATAAAAATGTATGTCTTCACACATTCTGCTCCTCGTATGAAGGCCACTCCTCTCATAAAAATTTGTTCCTCTGATAAAACGGTATAGAACAAAAACTCTTTCAAAGGCTAATTATTTTAGCTTCGTTTTTGTTTCAGCCTTCTCAGAAGTAAAGCGAGATTCAACCCCCGTATTTAACATGGATGTTAAACACTCAATGAAATTAGTACTAATATAGATGTTATTGCATCGCCTGTAATATATTCGTAATTAGACAGCTGATGTTTGCTCATCTGCAAATGTTCACTGGAACCAGCGAATACTACATGTTAGAGGGAATATTTATCTCATACGTTACTAGGTAGCTCAGTTGGAACTAGCGCAAAACTGCGATGTCATCTGTCTACTGTGACTTGTATATATATACTTGTATATATATATATATATATATACACACATACACTTTACGTCCTCCAATGTTAAGTCATATCGGACAATGAAGAATGGGTGAAATGATGCACAAATGAGCCCAAGGTCCATGGAGCTTAGAATAGAGGATAAGGGAAAACCCCGGAAAAAGCCTTACCCAGGTAACTCACCCGACCGAGGTTCGAACTCGGGACCTCTTGCACGTGAGGCAGACACGCTACCATCTACTCTACCGAGGCGGGTTCGAATCCTCTGTATAGGTATACTATTTTTTTTACTGTGTAATAGTCACAATTTGCAATTATTATTCTGAAAACCGTTATTATTTTTATTTTTAATTGTTTTATTTATGTTTTATGGCGTTTTTAATGTTTCTTTATTGGTGAACTACACGTAGATAGTTGTTTAAACACACGTATAGGTAGGTGCAGTTGAAATAAGGATCATTTATACACATTTGAACACAGAAACATGGAAATTACAGTATCAGAGTTTAAAATGGAAGTTAAACACTATTTTGAAGACATAAAATTATAATTCTATTAAAATGTCGTTTCAAATTGGTATGTTTTATGGCGCTGGAATGACCCTTTTTCTATTCCTAGAACTCTGTTCCTCTAACGAAGCAAGTGCTCGAACTGATGACCTTCTTGTGTAATGCACGCCCTCAGGAACTTTATAATTAAATTATTGTGAATTGGATTTTCAAGTTCTGATGAACATAAAAAGAATAATTACAATGCTGAGACTCAAACCTGTGTCATTGGTGGTTAGGGCATAGCAGAGGCCATAATCCCATTGAACTATTTCCAGACTTGCCTGAAAGCACGTTCTGGGTTCAGTAGTACGACTTGTATGCCTGGCGCTATACATTTGCCGCCTCGCGAGTTCTCGTGCTTGATTTAGCCTTTTGAGACACTTTTAATCATTTTCTGGGTGTTTTAATATTGTTACAGAAATGGCAAAAACACTTATGTATATCGAGATTTAACTGTATTGGAACACCACAGTGAAGCGAAAAATTACTAAATTTTAGATGAGTCGTATTTTTTTACACATCTGCGAAAGTGAAGCAGATGTGTAAAAAATACGACTCATCTAAAATTTAGTACCCTTATGTATGTTGAGATGCATGAGACGTAGTTTAAGCAAAAATGTAAATAAACAGTTGTTTAATAATATGTCCGTTTTGACTATACAACTCATTGATGGATGGGGCGTGTCTAATTTTTTCATAATTTTTGGCAACCAATGCCTGCTCTAAGCACAAGAATCCGCAATTTTCTGTTTACCTGACGTTGTTAGTGTATTCATATGATAGGTCAACTGTTTTCCGAGGCGTTTACTGAATTACTTTAATAAAAAATTTGTAAAATCGCCTGGTAACCGTAATTTGCTCTCGGTAAAGGAGTCGTATGTTTTTGAGGTGTACTTTAGCGAGCAGTGCGTTTTGTCCCTTAAACCGCTATTCCTCTGAATTTTGCGCGTTCTTTCTAAGAACATCAAGCAATACAGTTTAGTAAGCGCAAATCTGGACTAATGCTCACATGCCGTTAGATGGGTGGCATACCTTGCAAACGAATAAGGCGCGGCTGACTCACCATATATATACATATATGGGGAAATCCAAAAATGTACATTTTACTTCGATTGCTTTGAGCTTTTTACAACCTACTCAGAACATAAAGCATACTGAACACATTTTAACGACTTCTATCAAACCATTAGGATATTATTTTTTATTTTCTTACCACGTATATAGTAGGCAAGTGCCTGCGCCGTGGCGTAACGGGCTAAAGCAGCATGCCTTGGTCCCTGGCCACGGAAAGCGGCCCGGGTTCGATCTCACCCATGTGGTGGTGATTTTCGGTCCCGGGTATATGACCGGTGCCCACTCAACATCGTGACGAAAGTGAGGAGCTTACGCTAGGTAAACGGCCCTGGTCACGGAAACCAACATTCCGGCTGGGGGATGCCGAGATGCTGACCACATGTCTTCCCCGTATCTGTTGGATGATCGTCCACCTCTGCCGTGCGTAAGTGGGCGTGTTGCCGGCAGTCGGGTTGGTAGGCCTTGGCCCTCTAAGGGCTGTCGCGCCATGGGTTATTTATTTATATATAGTAGGTAAAAAATTTTACATTAGCCAAAAAAGTCGTTATCGATATTTCTGGTTATACACGTTTTGAAAAACAAAAGTAATTTTTAAAATATATCGAATATGGGTGTATATGTGCGCGTTTGTGTGCGTGCTTGTGCGCGTGTGCGTGCGTGTGCGCCTTTGCACGTGTGGGCGTGTGGGCGCTTGTGTGCGCGTATGTGTGCGTGTCGTGTGCGTGCGCGTGTGTGCGCTTGTCTGCGTGTGTGTGCGGGTGTGCGTGTGTGCGTGCAGCTGTGTGCGCTTGTGTGCGTGTGTGCGCGTGTGCGCCTTTGCACGTGTGTGCCTGTGCACGTGTGTGTGTACAGAACAAATCAAACTGAAAGGATGTTGGTATTTTTGTAAGCATCGTCAGGTATCTGAATGAGCATCCTCCAGTAATACGACGCGAAGATTTCCAAGAAAATTGCCCCACGCAAACTACTCTATTATGATCATTTTTCAAACAATAACTATATTTCTCAAAACTGGTCTAATGATTTCGATTAAAATACAATTTGTTTAACATAGCTTCCTGACAGATAAAATGTAGCTGTATCTTGGATCTTCTGATTAAAGCTGCATAACTCCTCTTCATTTTAAATGAGTTTTAAACCACTAGTAAGCCATAACAGATAGTCAAAAACTTTCTAATCAAAAATGTAGATATCATTAAAGCACTCAGCTTATGCCAAGTAACTTTTTGTGTGGTCATAACCATTTCTGAGGTATTTCTTGCTAATGACTTCTATTTATAAATACTTATAATTACTCAAATAGGAAGTCGTTGTGTACGTTTTTAATGTCCTGGTGATATTTGGAGGAAAGTCTTCGCTGTCAAATAGCATTTAGCTATCATCATATAATGTTTCTATTAAATTCACACGTATGTTTACTCTCTCGTTTATATTTACAGACTCTAATTAGGATGTAAAAAATCCTGATTAAAAAAATGTCCCCTTACAGCTGGGAATCGAACCCGGGATCTCCGGGTTCGGAAGCTAGTACTCTGACGAGCATACCGCAAAGGTGGCCCTGGTTCTGCAAAGAGAAGGATTTTGAAGGTTTTCACATAACGATCAGATGGCTATCACTTAATCCTACTGTATTCCCTCATTACCACTGTGCCTACAAGTAAATGTGGAATTAAACTATTTCTGCAAATATCCATCTCGATTAACATTTAGTAGATAGAAGAATAAGGTTTTGTAAGAATAGTTTGTTAAAGATTAGGTAGACAAACTCGTGAAAATAACGCACACGATTTTTGTTTATTCATAAACACGTTTTGATGGTTCTAATGGATTCTGATGGATTATTCACTCAGATTGTGATGTTGAAATCCTCCGAAACATGTTTTCGACCATTATCTACTGGTCACCCTCAGCGAGCGATGCTGCAACTACTGCAACCAATTCTCAGTAATTAAAAAGTTACCAATCTAATTTAGTCCTCAAAGGTAGCTGTTATGTTATCCTGACTTATGAAAGGAAAGTAAGTTCTCAATTTCACTAATCTGTTCTCTATAAATATGTACAAACAATACCGTTTAGTATTTAAAATACAACAAGCAGCTCGCCTCGGCAGCGTGGTGGTAGCATGTCTGCCTGACGTTCAAGAGGTCCCGAGTTAGAATCTCGGTCAGGGTGAGTTACTTGGATAAGGTTTTTTCCGGGGTTTCCTTTATCCTGAAAGACGAATGTCGGGTTACTCTAAGCTCTATGGACCCTGGACTCATTTGAGCATCATTTCACCCATTCCATTCATCGTCCGATATGACTTAACGTTGGAGGACGTAAATTAAAAAAAATACAAGTATTTAAATCCAACATACGTTCGCTGATATATTTGAGTTATGTTCTTATTTTCAATTTTGAATACACTAAAACTGTATTAGAAAGGGCAATTAACATTTGATTTAAACACACACTTCTAGCGATGAAACATTTACCACAAAATAACACCTTTTAGATTTCAGAGTGCTCCATTTTACAATCTTGTTCTACTTGGCTGTTGTTTATTCGCTGTAATTGCATTTCTCTGGCCTGGCTGGCCTCGTAAACTTGCTGTACGTTACTGGCCAGACCATGCTGGTATACATGTTGTTGCCTGTTTTATACTTGCTGACTGTTCATTGCATTACAGGCCGATGACTGTAGAGAACTGTCTGATCATTTTTGAGTGGTATGGCGCACTACCCGGTTTTTACCGGTAAAAATTGACAGATCTGCCTCTAGTTCCCGGGTGTGTTTATACGCTAGCCAGCTGCCGCCCCAACATGATGTAGCGTACAAAATAAACTAGGTCAGCCAGCTAAAGTTTTGTCCAGCAGCCGGACGACGGCACAGTCAACTTTTAACTTCGTAATAAGAAATGTTTCTGTACCACGCATCATAACATGAACGACGAAAAATAGACAAAACCCCTTGTGCACAAATAGGAGAGAAGGAAAAAAAAACACTTGTCGAAAAACAAATTAAACTAGTTTTGTTGCTGCCACTTGATCTACACAAGGAAAAATTGCGGTTCTATCATTGATACTTTATTATCAGCCTTCGTGTTGTTCTAATTAGATGCGGATAAGCAGGGAATGTTCAGCTGTCATACTGTACTTATGTACAGAGGCCGACATAAGTATTCTAACGTAAACATATTTATTAATTGTATTATTTTAAAGCTACGCAGAGTAAGCATACGTAAATACAACTTATAAAAAATAAACTTGAGTCTTCCATTAAACATATAAACTCATAAATAGCAACTGAAACTAATTTGCACTACAAGGAGAAATAAAACGGTTACTTTATATCTGGACATAAGTATTCGAACAGAGAACAGCTAGTATTTAGTTATCATCCCCTTTCTTTGAATTACTGCTGATAATCGTTTGGGCATTGTCTGTATGTGTTGTTTAGTGACTGCAGGGTCCATATTTCTCCACTCTGTTTGAAGAAGTTCTTTCATATGGTGCTTGCTTCTGCTGTAATGCTTCCTTACACGCTCCTGGAGTTCCTTCCAGATGTTGTCTATAGGATTTAAATCTGGAGATTGGGGCGGTGTCTTCAAAGTGTGAAGAGTGTTGTACACGATCCAAAGCCTTACGATTTCAGCAATATGCTTCGGATGATTGTCCTGCTGGAAGTAATAGTCATGCCCTAATCCCAGCTTCTCTGCACTCTTTTTAAGATTGTTTTCAAGAATCCTCTTGCATTCAAATTTATCCACGGTCTCATCTATGAACACCAGTTCCCCAAAGCCAGATAAAGCTATACAGTCCCATACCATCATACTACTACCACCATGTTTCACTATAGTTACCATTTTCTTAGGTTCCCATTCTGTATTTGGCAGTCTCCACACTTTAAGACGTCCATTACTCTTGTATAAGCAGAATTTGCTCTCGTCCGACCAGAGAACCTTATCCCAGAATTCTGTTGGCTTCACCACATGCTGTTTAGCAAATTCTATACGCTTTTTCTTATTCACCTTATTAACATATGGTTTCTTCCTAGGAACGCGGGCATTGTACCCAGTACTATTTAAAACCCGTTCAACTGTTCTTGTGTGATCCGCAGTGCCAGAATGTTGCTCAAGGCATCCTCTAATCTCAGATGCAGTGACTCTCGGATTCTGCTTCACCATTTTTATTATTTGCCTTCTGTCTTTGTGGTGAGTAGTATTTGCATGTTTAAAACTTCAACGCTGCCAAATAAATAGTACAGTATTTATAGTGCGTGCAATATTACATGTTATCTTATTCGAATACTTCTGTCGGTCACTGTAGCTGTAAAAGAAGTAACTGATACATACGTCTTAGTGATGTTTTGCACTACACTCTAGGAAATGAAACTAGGATTTTCAGATATTTATTTGTTTGAGAAATCCTGCGCCATGGCGTAGCGGGCTAAGGCAACATGCCTTGGTTCCTGGCCACGAAAAGCGACCCGGGTTCGATCCCACCCATGGGGGTGAGGATTTTACGTCCCGGGTATAGGACCGGTGCCCACCTCAGCATCGTGAGGAAACTGGGGAGCTTACGCTAGGTATACTCCTCCACAGGATAGAAAATCTCCGACGGATGAGACGCAGGGGGGTTGGCGAAGGTTCCCACACCCTCCCTGGACAGGTCAGTACAGTTACAGACCATTCAAATCCATTCTGACGGCTTCTACTTTTTTGAATGAATCTTCTCGGTTTTAGTGTATAGACGGAATAGGGCGCATGTTTTTTTATCGGTTCTGCTCCTTGTGTAGCAGAGGTTCTTTTCCGCCCACTGTGTAACACAGGACATTTCTTACAGGGACCTTCTTTGCGTTGCTGGACTATAAGCGGCCCTGGTCACGAAAACCAACATTCCGGTTGGGGGATGCCGAGATGCTGACCACTTCTCCTCCCCGTATCGGTTGGATGATCGCCCACCTCTGCCGTGCGTAAGTGGGCGTGAGGCCGAGAGTCGGATTGGTAGGCTCAGGCCCATTTTGGGCTGTTACACCATGGGTTACGTTACTTGTTTGGGAAAGGAAACGAACAGTCAAAGAAAATAACGCGGATGAATGCTTTCATAGTTATGGTGTATATGACTTGGAGAAAAAGCTTTCATGGTTAGTTATATGTGTCACGGACAAGCATAGGGATCATTGGAATAGTCAGCTGTTTAATCAAATAGCTTTCATTGTTGCATTAACGTTTCTAAAATATTCATTCTTGTATGCTTAGTATCTCCCATTTGAAGTTTCCAAGTTAAACCGAGCGTGGTGGTTCAGGCAGTTTCGTTTGTGGACCGCATTCTGGATGTCTGGGTTCGATTCCCGTGGCCAACCTACCTGACCTATGGATTTTCTTCGGAGGTTTTGCTGGTCACTAGGCGAATACTGGGTAGATTAATTACTTCCCCGAATTTCCTATCCCTCCATTTCACTTCCATTATCATTTCATATCAACTCTCATCTGGTGGTTTCTTACAGCGTAGAAGTGTCGGCAGGAATGTCGGTGGTACATGGCGGGATGATATGTTATGACTGAACAGTTCCTCCTCCGGCGGGACGGACTCCGGTCTCCGAGTCGGCCTAATGGGCTGCCGGCGGGATGCCGGTTGTACAAGCCTGCCTGTACTCTTCCTTGCTCTGGGGAGGCGGCCTCCGGTCTCCGAACCGGCCTCGTGACTGTTTAGGAGCCACGCTAGGTGGGATGACGATTGTCCTGGACCGCCGGGGAGTTTCTGTCTAGCAAAGTGTAGGGACTACGTCCTCTGTACTATAGTGACTCTTTGGGGTTGCCCGCCCTCAATCTCCTCTCACCTCATCCTCCCTCCCGGGTTCCCTCTCTTGGGACATAGGTACAAAAGACCAGTCTGTTCGAGGTGCCGAATCCCCCCGAACTATGCAGTCCAATCCATTCCAAACCTAGCTAAAGTGAAATAGCTATTTCTTTTGGGGAATTCGCAAGCTGATGAAATTGCTCTAAATTCCTTCTCAGTTTTTAAACGAAGCTGATGAGATTATTAAATTCTCCACTACGTATAATTAAATAGGGGAAATATTACATGACACCTAAAAATACGATATCGAGATTCGACGGGAAATTTAGTTTAGAAATCCCTAAACCGTAAAAATAGTATCCAAAAGCAATGGTATTCTTAGGAAAAGATCTGAGTATGTGTCTGAACAGCATAACTCAAACGAAGAGTCGGTTAAATGCCATATTTTATATTAAATATCACAGTAAGAGATAGGCAATCCTACTTGAAAAAATGTAGATCTCTTTAAAGTACACATGTTTTTGGGGAAATAACCATTTTCTGAGTTATTCCTTGATATTACAGTTTTCAAATGATTACATTATTTTCTAAAGCGTTCCGGCCATGCAAAGGTAATGACATTTCAAAGCTATCAAATAACGACCAGCTTGTAAAAGATTTTGCTATGGTTTAAATCTACCGTATTCTCTTACTACCATTGGAGTTTTAAACAAGCAGAATAGTAACTTATCCATCCATGTACAGTGAGGTCTGAATTATCTAGCTGGAAATCATTTTAGACTATATTCAAGATATTCTCGGTCTTCAAGCCAGGAGAATACACGATTAGACACCGACGCTTCTGGAATATCTTGAATATATTCGTCGCCAGGGAAGCTCCAGGGTTATTTTAGACTAGGTAGAGCTCTTTAAGAATGCATTATCTGCATAGTTTAAAATAGACATTCATACAAATAATGTACATACTATATGTATTAGGTTAAATAAACAACAACGGACACCCTGCGCACTGGGACCTAGTTAGATCTATCCGTCAAATACGGCCGCGCCGTGGTTCAGTGGTTAGACCGCTTGGCTCTCACCAAGGCGGCACGGGTTCGATCCCAGGCGACCGCAAAAAGAGATTTGTGGTGGACAATACGGCGCTGGGGCGGGTTTTCTCCGGGATCTTCGGTTTACCCCGCCATCTCATTCCACTGGTGCTCCATCTTCATCTCATGTATCATCAGTGTCATCGCCTGCGGTGCGGTATGTAGTAAAAGCGGGCGTTAAACACTACACATTTCATTATCCGTCTAATATCTCCCAAGAGAAAGGGATATAGTGAGGAAACCACAACCGAGCGGAATGGCTCAGGCGGTTTTGACTGTGGCTCGCATTCCCGTGGCTGACCTACCTGACCCATGGGTTTTTCTGGGGGTTTCCCGGATCACCAGGCGAGTGCTGGGTAGGTTATTTACAACCCCCGAATTGCCTGTCCCTACATTTCATCTCCATTATCATTCGTATCATCTTTCATCTGGTGGTCTCAGGGTAGGCGTATCGGTAGGTGTCTCGGCGGTGCATGGTAGGAAGATATGCTCTGAATGAACCAATTCCTCCTCCGGTAGGATTGTTGCTGGTCTCCGCACCCAGGTCTTATGGTGGGACAGTTTCCGAATCATAGTAGGATGGGATGTCCGTTGTCCTGGCCTGCTGGGGGAAGTTTCCATAGAAGTGAAAAATAGGGACTCTGCCCTCTGCACTGTCGTGATTGCTTGTTACGGCCGCCCTGCGTCTCTCTCCTCATCTTCCTCCCCGGTGATACCCCACTTGGGGCATAGGTACAATAAACCAAGTGTGGTTTCCCTGCCGAGTCCTCTTTCCCTAACTAATCCAGTTATCAGAAGGAGTCACAGGTTCGCAGACAGACGGGCGACAGAGGCCAGAAGGCTGAGAGTTGTATCGGCGCCAAGAACGCTGCCCATCGCTGAGAGCAGCCTTTACAATTTGCTAGCATTCGCTCCATCTGTCCAGCACCACCATGCACCACGAGTCTGAAAGCTCAGCTGAAAGGTGATAACGAAATAAAATGAAGGGAAATGAAGAAAAGGAAATCGTGGCATGAAAGTAAGCATGCTAATTTCCGCCTAAATCATTAAAAAGCCATGAGGTTACGCGATCGACGGGGATCCAACCCACGACGTCGCAAACGAGTCGCACACTTTGCTCGGTGCATACACAAACATCAGAACTACCTGTTGTGGAGAGTCTTTTCCATAGCTCAAGCGGCACATTAATTTCTTGGAAAGGTGCGACTCCAAAATCGATTGTATGAGAAAACAGGTGCACAACGCCAGAATCCAATCCAAGCACTAATCCTCAGACTATTTTCTGATGCTAGATATATCCCGAGGGAAATGCAGTGCTATATCTTGCTCTGCAGCGAGATACATCCTTTATCGTAGCAAATGAGAGGGTTGAACCTGCTCACCGGTTTGATACCCGACCCCATTGGAAACGTAACTCATGATAACCTGATAAAGGGAGCTGCAAAAGATGCTGCAGGTCTCCCAATATGCACTCTCAGGGAAAAAACAGTATCATTTCTCGCGGGAATGAGCAGAGAAAATTGTCGTGGTGATTTATTTCTTAGGATCGCGGTATTCTGGCATGCATCCAAAACATGAGCTCAAGGCGTTGCAAAAGAGGTTAGGGAAGAGAACAGCTGAAGATACCGAGGAAAGAATCTTATTTTATGGATGGAAATACCACAAAAACCAAAGCGAATAACAGTGCATTTGTGCAACATGCAAAGTTTCTTACTAGCTTGTACCCTAGGCTTCACTCGTATACATGTTTATTTACACTGTGTGTCACTGTTATATATCAGCTTTATAAGTCTCCAAATCCATTAATCAGTACACAAAATACAGAGCTTAAAGTATTTCTAAAGATAGATTCTCCATTTCAGTATAAGCTGTCATCTAAGCACTTGAATGGTTCAAGCGCAGTGCTTTTTGTTCCCGAATGTGCAAGTAGATAGCAAAAGCAAATAATTATCAACACCAAGGTGCTACATGGCAAAGCGAGAAGGCGTATCGTAAAAAGTTCGCAGCACAGAGGTGTTTACTTGGACTTATCGCACATGCATGGCGAGTGCAGTGTATGTATGCTTGTTCAGTTATAATCGTGTCTTCAGGATAGCAATGTGTCATACATCGGCAGGCGCGAGAAGTCATACCATACCTAGGTATAGACACACGCAGCTTCCAGTCGCTCTATTTGTGTTTCGTAATTTACTGTACGTCAAGTTACTAATATTTCACTCTTCTAATCGACCAGTGAAGCAAATGTGATGAGTGGCGCAAAGGAGTTCCACGTTGGGGCAGTTTGAAACAAATAGTTTTTAGCTCAGGGCAAAGCAATGAGGTTTCTCACAAGGTATGCGTGAGCATGTATGAGAAGGATAGTTTTAATGACACTGGAATGCCCGTTTTAAACTGGTTTAATGACTGCTTCTTTTTATCAAAAGATCAAACTTGAAGTTGCCGACCAAGGTTTACCAATATCACTGTTTAGAGTTACTGTTTATGAAATGCGTATTACTCGATAAAACTTAATTCGTTCTTCACGTACATATGAACCGACAAATATCTTCTCTCATCACTTATGGTCTGCCTTCGACCAAGACAGAACCAGATAACTGCCCTAATCGGCTTCACGCCTCGGACTGTCCTCCACAGCTGCGCGTGGGTGTATGTGTGACTTTCACTTTCTGGAAGCCCTCTTTATTCAACCAAAGATTCCCTTTGTGACTATTTTATCATGCCATTATTAAGGGTCCGAAGAATAACTGTTCACAAAGTCAAGTGCTACCCTTTAGAACTCTGCTAAGGACACTTGTTTCTTACGTTTCTTTTGTTAAAACAACTATTCACCCCAACTGCTATTTAACTCAACTGCACCTGCACGCGTTCCACACAAATATACAATCCTTTGCAATTCATTACGATTCTTTATACATTGCAATTCTTAATTTCGGTATCAACAGAAACGACCCGATAAGAGACGATCACAGCGCTGGTCACCTGAAGGTCAATAGGCCTCAACGCTCTGGCGAGTAATACGCAGAAAACTGAAAGCAGAGCCATTTGCGCTGTTCAAAACACTGATACTCTCAAATAAATCTTCTGTTCATGATAGACATATCGCTATATTACTTGAGCTTCATTCGTCAGTTTATTTTAATTTTATTTCTCAAGTTATATATTAATCGCACACTTTATACTTCTCCTCTTGAATAACGCACTTTCTTACGTTAATTTAAGATATTACACAAAAGACAAGCTTTTCTTGAAAGCGTATTTGTTTTCGGAAAGCGTCATACGAAAAATATAAATATCCATGCAATAATGTAATATCCATAAGTTTAAAAACTGCCATCGTTAATGATAATTTGAATAAATCAAAATTTACACTTGAACTTAAACATTAATAATTAGAACTTGAGAAAAATATTCAGGTTATTTAATTTTCTACATAACCAGAACCATAACCATAAGTGATTGAAAGAATAAACAAAAAAGAGGAACTGAGAAAGCTTGAAATCTAATATCTGTTGTAGGAACATGAATAACTACCTACATTGAAGAATAGAGTAGTCCAAGTGAAGTATACTATGCTGCTTTGTAAATGACAAAGTAATATAATTATACTCGTACTTCGCTTGGACTACTATTTTAAATCTGACTGTTTTGAATATTGGATATGCAGCAGAACTTCAGAACAATAATTAATTTACACTAGAAATTTATTTCTAATTGTAAGATTCTTCAAAATCCATGAAGTACTATGATTTTGTACTTCAGTTCTAAGTTAACGGCTCAATTTGTAATTTCTTGTTACGTCTTCCAATTACATAGTCTGCTCGTTACGCCTAATGGGAAAAATTGCCAACAATGATATCTCTAAGCTTTTAAAGAGGTCTTTTTAATTAGAGTTTCGTCTTTAATTAGATATGTACGAGGGCTGTTCAATAAAGAATGATCACAATTTTTTTTGACAACGTACCTTTACTCATCCTCATAATTTTCATGATCTTTAAAATAGTCTCCCCTGAATGCGATGCAATTGTCCCAGCGTTTTTGCCAGTCTTCAAAGACATGCTGGAAACAATTTTTTGAGAAATCCTTCAAAATCGCCTCCGCAGCCTAAAACACTGCTTTTGATGATGGACAATGCTTCCCACGAAGGCGTTCCTTCAAGTTAAGCAATAGAAAAAAGTCCCTTGGGGCTAAATTCGGACTATAAGGAGGATGAGGGATGCAATTCACGTTGATTTTTGCAAGATATTCAGCAACTACATTTGCAATATGCAACCGCGCATTATCATGGTGCAGCATCCAGCCTGCTTCATAGAAATGTGGTCTTTTGCGCCTGATATGGACTTGCAATGTTTTCAGGACATCCCTGTAATATTGTCCAGTTACTGATGTGTGTGCAGGTACAACATTTTGATAAACCATTCCATGAATATCAAAGAATGAGATGACCATAACTTTCCCAGTAGAAGCAAACACTTTTACTTTTTGGGGGGTTGGTGATGAAGGAGATTTTCACACTGAGCTTTGCTGTTTGTTCTCAGGATCAAAGTAATGTTGCCAAGTTTCATCACCAGTGATTACATTTTAAAGAAACTCCGGATCTTCCTCTAACATCAACTTTAACTGCATGTTACCTCCATTGCAGCTGTAGGTGATAGTGAACATATCTGAACTTGCCTGGTTTTCATAGGCGGGAACCAGGAGTACCAACAATGAAATTAATACGGCATGTTTGTTTCACATTAAGCTAACAGAATACAATATGATTGAATTTTAGTGCGAAAAATTATGACCGTAAAAAATTATGATAATTCTTTATTGAACAGCCCTCGTATTTTATGATTGCAGACACGCTACTTATATTTTAGTTTTTTTTTTTTCCCTTGCCCTGAATCTGTAGATTTCCACAGAATGAATAAATAAATAAAAATAAGTCGGAACACTTTGTGGAACTTTCACTATCTTTTAGGGCATTTAGGGAATGTTTCATTCTAGAAATTGGTAATATTGTTAAGTATCACAACTTCCAAGTGTTCAAGACATGTTTTTTTTATTTATTTGCTAATTTTATGCGAATCCTTTCTCTCTATTATGGCTTTTAACAGCATTTTTCGTGAATGATATCCGTTATAAATGACTCATTTTCTTAGAAATTAGATTACTTACATTTTAACACGATAGCTGTTGTGAATCTATTTTCATGTTGATAATGTGATCCACTGGTGACATCATTACAAAAGCAAAATACTACCTATATAAAAGTAAACAAATGCACTTGGCACGCATTTATAAAATGTATAATAACCAGTCTTAAACTGTTTCTAGGGCCAAGATATATGGCGGTGATACACAGATGGCACAGATATTTCCGTATTATAAATACTGTTCTCGGCGATGGGGGGCGTTGTGTGGACGTTGCCCTCAAGCGGGGAGGGGCGCTTGTCGAAATCGGACCCAGAGTGTTGATGGCTGCTCAGCGGGTCATGGCATCGGGATAAAGAACTCCTAGCACTTTTTGGGGTCTTCCTCGAGTCTCTCTGTCTTCCTGCGGTTTCCTCTGTTCATCCATTCTTCGCAGAGGAGTATTAGCCGAAACAATCAAGATCGCAGTGCGCGAGGTTACCCCTCCGCTCCCATCCTGACGTCTCTGGAAGTTTCGGGTCCCGAAGGGGCTATTGCGCAGCAGGCTTAGGTTTGGATAGTCTAATTTGGACCAAAGGGATTAAGCCATTCAAAACTTAAAAAAGTAATTCAAATTGGATAAGTAATTACTTAATGATATAATTTATGATTCACGTTCGAACAAAGCTTTCTGTTATTTTGATTCCACAATGTTGTCGGTAGCCATTATTGCGATAGTGCGGGCGGCGCGCACAAAGGAATAGATAGGGCAGCGTGGAGATAAAGGCTTGCCGAAACAGATAAAATTAGATGACTGGAAGGTACAGAACATTCCACTGGTTTCTGGAACGATGAGGGAGGTATAAAAAGGAAGCCGCGACTCGCCAGTTGGCACAGTCGTAATTGGACTCGATTTGAAAGTGAGGACTGTGATATGAAAGTGAACTCTTTTGTTTATTTACGTGTGCAGAAGTGACGAGAGATTGTGTTGGTTAACGTTACGTCATCTTTCTGCCAAGGGTGTACAATCAGTGTGTTTCTACGGAAATAAAGAGCATTTTGAATTTCTGCAACTTGGACTTTTAATTTTACGAATCCAGTATATAAAATGCGTAAAAATGACACACAACATATAAGCAATCAAATTTGCAATAAAGGAAAACGGAATGTTCACAGCTACTGACACCATACTCATGTCGTGTTTAAATGTAAACATTGCCTTTTGTGCTATTATGCAATGTTTTGGGTCACTTGGATGGATACTGAGTTGTAGATTGAATGGCCTGCTGTCCATCATTGCAGGGGTTTCTATTCTAATGAACTGGAAAATGAAAGGATGTGAAATTGAGCTCCGTCCTGTTCTTTATACATGCAAGCATCCTCATTAGTCCTTCTTGCATCCTGCACCACGTCTGTGTGCAGCATTATTGCATAATTCTGCTGATGAGATTACTGCTCTTAGCGTGATCTCTCGAGTTGCTCCAGATAAAATAGTCCATAGGAGGAAGAATCGGGGACTTTGGGAGCCTCTCCTGCAACAGCCATGCCGTCCAGTCTATCGAACGAGATATTTCCTGTGTAATATTCCACGTGTCCTCCTGCTGTGTGTGCAGGATAGCCATTTTGTTGAAAGACCATGCCTCGTTGAATGTCTAATGAATACACCATCACATAATCCAACAGCATCTGGAAAAGTTTGGCTATACATTACTCTTACTTATCTGTTATTACGTTGGCGCTTTTCTAAAACTAACAACATATAATTCCGCACCACGAGAATACGAATGAAGAACATAGCACAAGTAGCAGAAGTCATGTAGTTATCAAGTCATATGTCAGCCAGGAAGCTATGTGTTGCAGCTGCACAGTAATACCGCTGCGTCTTTGCCCTATACAAACCTACGGGATGCCAGCATAACAGCACGTATGTCCATTTTACATTAGACTTCTGAAATACCTGAAACAAATCGGGTTTAAGTTCCTGTTGATCCATCCATATTGGTTGCACCACACCCTCCTGGGATATAGCAAGTAAACCAATTGATTCTCGACTTTCATCTCACTTTCTGAACTTCAAACATCTTCCTGTGCAACTCTTTATTGCACAGATGTAAGTTTACCAAAATATAACTTTACACTGGTGAATAAGCATCCTAAAATGGAAAAGATTGCGTCATAACACCATTATCTTAATCAGATAATGTTCTATACCTTGGTTCATAAACCTTGGCTCTATTTCTTGGTCATTAAGGAAGCTCTTCAATATATAACTAGTTTATTCACTCAAAGGCACTTCACCATTTTACCAACTCCTTAAATGTAATACTTGCCTCTGAAAACATTGAATAATCCTTGGATTATATTGCAATATAAATAAGACTGACAAAAGGTATCTTTTTATGGGTTACCAGTCGTATTGACATGAAACAGCGAATGAGGCTACAAAAGAAGCTACTAAAAATCCCATCAGTAATTGATCACTTGCGTCTCCACACCAAGACGTCATCAATTTAGTTAAATATATATACACGCAAAAGTGGAAACTGAAATGTACAACAAACTTCGTGAAGCCCGCTCAAACTGCACCAAGTGTTTTCTGCATTGCATTACCTACTCTGAAAAGAAGAAATCAAGTTATCGCACGGCTTACAATTGGACACTCCAAATCATTGCATTGTTTTATGTTCTCACTAAGGACTACCAACTGTGATATTCCTCTAACCATTCAGTACATCCTTAGAGACTGTCCACAGTACAGTGTTGATAGAAAACAAGGTGGCATTTGTAATTTTCATGATCAAGAAGACGCTGCAAGTTCTAATGAATATTAACTCTCTGAATTACTATAAACATTAGACTAATTCCATGTTTGTGCAATGGAATAGTTATCCCGAAAATAGATCCAACCCTTAAATTCAAATTATTGGAAAAAATGGTCTGATGTATTTATTAAAACTTACTTCCATTCATTTGTCTCTTTTTTCAGCCTGCAACTTTACTTAATTGTTCTTCAGCACTACTACTGATCCATTACTTCACTACCACCATTAAAGTTTTGCAGATAGATCAGTATTTGCCAGGGTGCCAACATTGAAACATAAATAAATCAGATCTGAAAGGAATATGTATAATTTCACATCCACTAGACTATGGCATCGACTGAGTACATCACTATTTCACTGTAAATTCAAATTTTCTATGTTCTTGCAGTAATATCTATTTTCGCTATAACTTTTCATTATTATAAATTGATGTTCATAATGTAGTTTTACGTTAACAGGTGGTGATAAAATGACTTAAATGAGTTCAATACCATGTGGTAATACCTATTCCCAATATCTAAGGATATTGTCACGGCGGCAGAGAATGCTTACCGCAAAATGATTAAGTATGAGTCACCCCATCCTATCGCTTTTATTTGCCGTCAAGAAACGCAGAAAAGGGAACAAGTATTACCGCGCTGAAATGTTCTAAACCGTTGGATTTCAGGAAGTTTAGAAGACTCCACACCGACAGCGTTCCATTCTTTCAATTCGAGATGTTAGTTGAATTTAATTGCTATTTATAATTTGACCCATGAGTTTTGGAGTTGTCAGAGCCGGCACGCGAAACGTTCTGTGTGGGTCAAGAAGCTACAAGCAGTGAAAGTTGGTGCGTGCAACAGAGAGTAAAATAAAGAAACCTTAGATTGATGCTTGCTCTCTGCATTTGGGAAAAGCTGAAGGATTGTAAGTTAGCATTTGTCGAAATATTCTAGTGACAAATAAAGCGAGTTTAGTACAACTTTGTGTTGTCTTTGCACTATATTAAGCTCCTTTATAATAGACCGCCTAACAGACATCTCTGTAACTGTATCCTGTCTCGCAGTTCAACCGAGACTGCTTAATCTGCCTTGTGTTGTGTTCTGTATTTCATACAGCATTACTGCAAGCACCTGGATAAAAATTGCATGGCATACCAGGGCTTTACATGGAATGAGCTTGCGAGTATTCATCCGGTTTACAGCGTTTCAGACGGTAATACCTCTTATGTAGCATTGCAGTTGGAGTTGTTGCGTTTGCAGCTTTGGTTTCTCAGTTCCTGAGAAACGTTTAGTTTGTAAGAAGAAGAAGATTTATCTCGCTTGGGTAAATTTTAAAGCTTGGATTATATTTATTTAAAACTTCAACTTTTATTTCAGCAAACTGAAATGTTATTCAGACTTCAAGGATAAAAATATATATTTTTTGTAATGAAGGCATGTTTATTTAAAAATTGGAAAGCTTTTGATGTTTTGATTCCGTCGGTAGTAATCACACACACACACACACACACACACACACACACACACACACACACACACGAGGGGGGACCCAAAAGAAACCGGATTGTTGTCATAAAAACTTTATTGATGGACCATTTTACAAAATTACTTCAGTCACCTTCAAAATAGTCTCCATTACATGCGATGCACTTGTCAAGTCTCTTTTCCCACTATTGGAAGCATGTTTGTAACTCTTCAAGTTTGATATTGTCCAGTGCCCTTTGCGAAGCTGCTTTTACCGTCTCCACATCGTCATAACGCTCCCCTATTAGTGTTTTTTTTTTCATTTGTGGAAATAGGAAAAAGTCGCACGGGGCTAGGTCCGCCGAATACGGAGTGTGGGGAACAGCAGACCACCTCTGAGATGCCAAATAGTGGGTCACTCGTAAGGCCGGTGTGCTGGACCGTTGTCGTGATGCAGAAACCAGTCACCTGATCGCCAAAGTTCCGGGCGTTTCCTCCTCACATCATCTAGCAGACGCCTTAAAACATCCAAGTAAAAGTGCTGGTTAACAGTCTGACCAGGGGGTACGAATTCCCGATGCACAATTCCACGAACATCAAAAAAGACAATGATCATCGTCTTCTCATTTGACCTCACTTGCCTTGCTTTTTTCGTCTGGGAGTGTTGGGAGTCCTCCACTGGCTTGACACTTGCTTGGTTTCTGGGTCATACCCGTAAAACCAACTCTCATCCCCTGTAATGACTTTGTTCAAGAAGTTTGGATCACGTGCAATCTCTGTTTTCAAGTCCTGACACACATTCATGCGGATGTTTTGTGCTCCTGTTTGAAAAGGCGCGGAACAAATTTAGCAGCAACACGTCTCATGTGCAAATCCTCGCTCAAAATCCGCTAGCACGAGCTCCAACTGATTCCTGTCACTGCTGAAATTTGGTCGATCGTTTGGCGACGATCCTCGTTGATCTTTTGGTGGACCTTTTCAATGTTCTCCTCATTTTGCGATGTTGAAGGGCATCTAGAACGAGCTTGGTCTTCAACACACATCTCACCACGTTTAAAGCGCCCAAACCACTCGAAAACCTGTGTGCGGCTCATAGCGTCCTCCTGGAAAACTTCCTGAAGCATTTGGCGTGTCGCCGTTGCAGTTTTTTTAAAGCAGGAAATAAAATTTGACACACACTCTTTATTCTTTTAAAGTTGCCATAACGACTTCGCAGAGGTAACCCGCCAACTGTCAGAGAAACACAATATCACACTTGCACGTTCAGCTCTACACGGACGCCGTCTGCACAGCTGTTTCATGAAGTCTGTACTAACACCATCTAGCGTGAGAACCCTGCACTACGTCTACGAGTGGCAGCACCGTCGGAGTCCGGTTTCTTTTGGGTCCCCCCCCCTCGTATATATTCAACTTTTGCACATGTTTACAATCATTTACATCTATGGTTCACATTATCAGCTAAATCAATGTATTTCTCTTTACTTGCTTTTGTAAACAAACGTGTGTCATAAAAGAAAGGATTTTGAGACATATTTGCTTCTTTTAAGCTCACCCGGTATAGAATTTGTTCTTTTAATTCCTTATATTCATTTTCCAGATTGATTAAGGTTTATTTGTGCATCTTACGCAATTTCTCTTCATTAGGTAAAACATCATGTTACTTTAGGAATGCCTGAAAACAAGAATTCTGTATTTGGTTCCATCGTGTCAACAATTGTCGCTTTCTTTCGAAGATCTCTCGCTTCGTGGGGCTTCGAAGCGACGATCTGTTGCCTTTCGTCGAGCTCGTCGATGTTGTGTGAGGAGTCGCTATGATCTTAGGATCCACCTTGATGAGTATCTGCATTACTAATAAATGCTATGAAGTAGGTTCTATGGTTGGACAGGAAATTTGGGGTTTTCTCAGGGTTCTTGTAAAATAAAATTTTCTAACTCTTTTGAGTCGGCGTTCCGAGTTACCCGGATGTCTGCAGGTTTTCCGTAAATTACGCGCCACCCACGGAATGTAAATACACTTGTTCGAAGCTTTAAAATATTTATCTTAACAGGAGAATGTTCTTATTATGGTCGGAGGCACCTCCCTTTTCACTGGATGCAAAGTGCCTAACGCCTGTTGATGCTGCTGCGGGATTGCACTTCACCCAGTCCGAGACTTCGCCAGACTGCCCTTATTCAGCTACAACGCTCACTTTCTACCACTCCGATGGAGTTCTTTCCGGTCTTTCGCTACACAAAGGAAAGGCCAATAACCTTTATGACGAGCGCTAAGGTTAGCGATAGATTTGAGGAAGTTGTCCCCTTACTTGCACCGAAAACGAGCAGACTTTCCATACTAACTAGGAATTTTTTTTAATTTACGTCCTCCGGCGTTATGTCATATCGAACGATGAATGAAATGGGTGAAATGATGCTGAAATGAGTGCGGGGTCTATGGAGCTTAGAGTAACCGGACATTCGTCTATTAGGATAAGGGAAAACCCCGGAAAAAACCTTATCCAGGTAACCGAGATTCGAACTCGGGACCTCTTGAATGTGAAGCAGACACGCTACCATCTACACTACCGAGACGGGCCCTTAGTAACTACGCCTATATTTATTGGTAACTAATGAGTATCGAGGTTCATACCTTTTAATACATATTTTCAAGGGCTTTCATGTGATATATTTTTACAAATACTAGTATAAAAGACAATAACTGAATTGAATAATACATCATTGTTACTAACTCCTGAATTAAAAGTTTATTTTTATAAAAGAGTGGGCAAGCGGAAATATCGCTACACAGTCAACTCAAAACTGTATCCATTAGGAAAAATCAAGTTTCATACTTTCAAAGCAATATATTATCTGGTATTTGGCTCCGAAGTGTTACTCCATATCGCCCTTCGATTTCTAAACTTAGTACATCTGAGGCCCTATAATTTGGTATCTGTCACCATGTATCTCCTTTAGAGCGACTGGAGTTTCGTTTACGTATCTTAACAAGTTAGTTACCTATTCGGTATTTAATAGGGATAAATATGAGTTTGCACTCCAGAAATACGCATATCAACGTGCTATTACCGACGTATTTTGTCATGGTCAACGATTGCACTGCGAAATTGTATCGGTGAACAGATTTGTACATCATAGACGGGAAATGGCCATATAATGCAAATTAACATTTTACATCGATATGCCAACATTTGGCCACTTGATGAATGATAATTAACTAGCCTGCTATTATCAGGAAATGATACCTCATTATGTTCACTTGATAATATTACATGATATGTCACATTAAATGCTCTTCCTGTAATTTCTGAATGTCATATCACTGACCACATGTGATAGCTATTTTCGCTTATTTATTTCCATGTCTTTTGTATTTATTGGTAGCTATTATATCTTCACATTTCCGAGTAACTAATTTCAAAATTTAAAAAAAAGGGTAATGGTAAACACTATGAATATGCAATGCACACTATGCCAGTAAAGAAAGGTATATTTACAGTGCACACCATTAATTCCTTGTGATTTATTTACCAGAAATTGAAATGACCCATGTCCTTAGTACAACATTTATAAATTTCATACTTTAATTCAATATCAAATGAATATGTAGGAAAAGCAAGAAAATGTTTAGGAGAAATAAGCTTCAAATGCAAAAGCTGAAGAAAAGTAGAGAAAATATAGAAAAAGGGTAAATATATGTATTACAAAATAGGGGATAAAATGGACTTCCTCAATATACATAAGCAAAAACTTTTTACAATGATGTTCCGTAGCGCAAACAAATATACGTAGACTGGCCCCGTAGCTCAGTCGGTAGAGCACCTGCCTGCCGTGCTTAGGGGTCCCGGGTTCGATTCCCGTCGCTGGGGGTGGGGATTTTTCTCCGATCAAGATAATTCTCCATCTTCCCCAGAGTCTGGAAGTATGAATGAGAGTGTGAATGTGTGCCTGATATAATGATTTAAAAAAAACCGAAGATAACGAGTTAACACCTTCAGTATGTTCCAAAGGAGAACGGCCGCCGATATGACCATAGCAGTTAAAGGCTATGGAACAAGGGGAAAAAATAAGTAAGATAAACATATTCAAATATAGCATTTTAAGCAGTAATAACCCTCAAAACATTTGTAAACCGTATTACGATATATTTTGTGCTTTTTATATTGTCCAAGTTACGGTTAAGAAATATAATAAATAAAAATAACATATAAAGGTGACAAAATACTGTTTAAAACGCGTGGTAACCAGTTCTGCGGACTCCATGAGCGAGAGAAAATTGCGTGACGCCATTTGAAAATCGCCTCAGCCATCCCGTTCAGTAAAGCTACATTATGTGGTGTTTTCGCAGGACATTTTTGATTTTGCATGATTTGATGCCATCGTATATAAGAGACTGTTTAAAAGCCAGAAATAGAATTGTGCCTTTTAAATTTATGTATAACTGAGAGAAAGAGAGAGTTGAGAGAGAGAGAGAGAAAGAGAGAGTTGAGAGAGAGAGAGAGAAAGAGAGAGAGAGAGAGACCTTATACCCAAGAATGGTCGAACTGCTTATGGAACTGCTATACTATAACATTTCTTCTTCTTATTTTTTTTTTATAAATTCTGCACAACGATATGTTGCAATACAAGTTCTTTAAGCACATTATTGGACAACAAAAATACGAAATATGTGTAATACCTTCAATGCACTTAACGCATGTATGCTGCATATTATTACTTCGATGACAACTGCCCCTATTTATTTTTGAATTTATGCAACATGTTAAGCGACATATGTGAATGCCTTTCTTAAATGCCTTCTAATGGATGATTTGCACAGCAGTTTATAGAGAAGGGGTAGATAACTCAGTGCGTTAAGTGTTGTATGGGACAGAAATCAGTCACTATGTATGTCGATTCCAAAAACATCTTGCCCAGGTAGAGAGAGCTGCAGTAATAATTTAGACGAGTTTACAAACTTTTATTCATTAGTGTACATTCACGCACACCTTTAAACACGCCCATGAAAGAACCTATCACATGTATCAGTTGACAATAATATTGGAACACAAAATGGCAGAAATTACACAGTGGGATCAATTGGATTTAAATATTCAGCCAACACGTGTTTTCGTTGTACAGCCATGTCAAAATTACTAAGAATTAGGTAGATATTTTTCGCTTCTGTCGCAAATTACGGCACTTTTTAGCGTATGCAGTAATTGTCACGATAGATGAAGCTTTTTTTATTTGTGTTAGAACTATCAAAACGAGCTCAAAATACTGTATGAAGATGTAAAAAAGCTTGTAAAGTTTCTAAGTGGGCCTTAGGTCCGCCCATATTTATTCGTGTCGGAACCTTCCCTCGCAACGTAGCGTGGCTAAATGGTATTATACAGGTTACTTCATCATTGTGCCGCTTCAACTTGGGTTCAAATTTTTATTATTCTTTTTTTTTTTTACCTCTTGGGGCCTACAACTTGATATTATAATACAAATAACATTTTATGACATTATAGGCGTTTACAAAATACATTAACAGCCATGTTTTCCACTGCCAGATAAATGTATAGTTCGTAGTAGATATTTTATTGGTCGGTATTGTGCTTGACCCATTCAACCAAGTTTCAAACCTTTCACAAATGCAAAGTGAAACACAAGATTTAAGCATGAAACAAAGACTATTAGATTTAATGTCGTCGATATACTCCTAAAAATGAAAGCTAACTGCGTAACATGGTTTACAACACCAGATACCACAAAGTTAAACATGATCCCTAATTGAAGATAAAGATAGCCCATTGTTTCCCTTTGAAGGGCAAGGGCTTCTCCAGCCTGACGGTAGGGTGAGCTCAGCACAACTTATATGGTGAGCTAATCCCTGTAGATTCATAATTATCGGATTGTTATTCTTGTGTATTTGACTTACAAGAGAACCAGTAGCAACAATAAATTAGAAACTAAAATACAGACAATAAAAACTTGGAGAAAGAAAATGAAAACATGTGACGTCGTTTCAAACCTAGCCCTTGCATCACCATACGTATGCCAGCAGCTAACTAATGCATCCGGCTAGCCGTCACGTATTCTATATCGCTCTTGGGGCAAGCACAATTTATTGCCTTGCTAGTATTATATGCATGAAAACTCTCGTTTATTTAAGCTTTTCACAACTTTATGGTCCTCATTCAGGGCTGTAAGTATTAATTCTGGGTGCGATAATACCGATTAGAAGGTCAGAGCTGCAATAACGGTTTTTATGACAACAGGATCAATATTTTCACATTAGACTGTAAACTGCGGGTTGCATAGATAAGGATAAATAGATTGAGCTGATTCAGCTGGTATAATGATTAGAGGATCTAAGGCAGTTCATGTGTGTATATATATATATATATATATATGTGTGTGTGTGTGTGTGTGTGTGTTAGTGTGTGTGTGTGTGTGTGTGTGTGTGTGTGTGTGTGTGTGTGTGTGTGTGTGTGTAAAAAGAGACGCAGCATGCAGGCAGCTTAGATTACCAGCAGTGAATGAAAGACATTTTATTTTCCACCATGTCAGATTAATCATATGTGGATAACAGTAATTTAACCTACAAATACTTGTAATAGAACCGTTACCATGGAGAAACGACATAAGACAACTTGGACTTCAAGTCACGGCGATAGTTATTAGGACGAGTGACATAGAGTAAGCAAAATTCACACGTTGCTCCAGTAGCGGGTGGAACAAAGTACCTGGATAAGGTTTTTTCTGGGTTTTTCGCTTATCCTCACAGACGAATGTGAGGTAGCTCTAAGCTCCATGGACCCTGGACACATTTGAGCATCATTTCACCTATTTCATTCATCGTCCCCCGTTGGAGGACGTAAAATTTAAAAAAAAAAAAAAAAAAAAAAAAAGGAACACTCGTTTCCATATTCATACGTAGTCTATCATGTTTATATTGTGACTTTGTGGGTTCGTAGAATTAAAAGGCCGAGTTGCAGAAATTATAAAAGTCCTTTATTTTCGTAGAAATACTGTTATGATTACAGAAACATTACGTTACATACACCATCAGTCTACCAAGGTCGATCACAATAACAAACAGTAACAGCAGATTACATCCTTAGCTCTCGTTACAACAACACAGCTGGCTGTCTCTCATTTCACAACTCTGTTTCACACTAACTTGTTTACAACTCTCCTGTTGGTGTGTCACAATCCCTTATATATCACATTAATGATCAGCAGACTGTTCTGTCAATCGCTAGATGTTTCTCGAAAACAAGGAATCTCATGACGTAATCCGAATATTCTATCACCTTCGAGAAACGTAACTTAATCTATGCCGGCGAGTCCTTTACCTCAGTTATCGCTGCCCGCCGGCATTTGTTTACAATAGCACCGCTAACATCAACTGCTTAGCAAAGCTCATTATTACCACGAAACTTTATCCGCCGACTGTTTTCTTATTTCTGCCGAACTTTTATGCCTGTTGCCATGACAATATTTTTAACTAACTATAATTACGCCGCAAATCATTAACCGAATATTTGTCATGTATTAATTTATCGCATCTGTAGGATAAAATAATGTATTATACAAGCGTATAAACCTCTATTATCTGTTTATCCACTTGTATAATAAATTACTTATCATTAAAACTATGTTAAATATATAAAATAGCTGTACGCGTTTTATTCTTTAGGTTATCCTAAAAAGACAAAAATTTAAGCAATCATATGAATTTATTATTTTACGTGAACTGGGTACCATGTAAAAGATCATATTGCAAACATAAGGGAGACGCACAAGTTTATGCATCATTAAACCCTTTTTTACTTACGCTTTCATTTATATGAACACTCCAGAAAACAGTCGCTAGCGAATAGCGCACCGAACCAGCGGTTGCGGTGAGTTTTAAACGATTCTGTTTGCAGTTTATAGTTTAATTTCAAATTGGAAAATTATTTTTGCTGTTATTGAAACTTCTACACGAAGCAGTTATCGTATCTAGCGGAAAATACATGAGAACTGAAACAATTATTTGTTTTATGAGAGCGAATGCAGAAGCAATGCACGGTCGCATGTGCTTCCGTTTCCATGGTAAATGTATGAGCTTAACCCAAATGGCTAAAAGCTTCCATTTCTGCATGCTATTGAAATGCGCTTTAGTGCTCTTTCAATTTGGTCAGGTATCTTTAATTAAAATTGCAGCCTTCGGTGACGTACGTAGAAAGAAATGTGTGAACAGATTTGTGAAGTGTGTATTGACTCTACAGTGTTGTGACATTCATATGTATTGAGTACTAGCTTTCGTGCCTGAGTTATGATTTTATCGAGGCCTAGGGCTATACTATTTAAATGGAAGGCTTATGCTGAATAACAAAGAACTTCTAAAAGGAAAAACATTTCTCAGCACTGCCAATGCGGGCAATCATAAAATAAACGCTACCGTCGGAATTAGGTCCTTTTTGAAGTGCCGAAATAGTGTTGTTGACTGTGGCTGGATTTATAGTACCGATATTGGGATTTTTCTTCTGGTAGGTGTATGGTACGCCATGAACTCAGTAGCATGAGGTCCTAGGTCACCAACCGAGGATTTGTGACTCTCTCGGAAACCGCGCTTAAGGGCACTAGGAGGTTATTTTTACCCAGACTAGGGTAAATTTTACCAATATTAAAATTTGAATATATAGAAAACTAAACATTATCAGAAATTGAAATTTGGTATGATTACTGTATAAGGATGTGTGCATTTAACTACTGAATAATATTTAAATTACGTTCTCATAGGTCCATGCAAAAGGGGCATAAATCACACCGTGTGACCTGAAAAAAATATTGCACCCTATATTTCAGGTGCACTTTACTTGTAGGAATTTAAAGCTACATGCACCAAGTTATATCCTAAATAAGCTAAGATACAGTTTTATAATATCGGCTAAATGAAAATCACATATAGTTTATACTATGCACATGAAAAATTAACTAGCTTTGAGTATATATATATATATATATATATATATTCAAGGACTGAATATTTGTTTTCATCCATTTTATAAATCACATGAATATAACTGTTAGCGGAATGTGTTCATGGAACATTAACAAATAACCATTACAAATTTTGTGTCAATATCTTTTATAGTTTTTGAGAAACCTAAAGTATGAAAAATCAAGGTTTTGGGAAATCACGATCAAAGATTAAGCACCATTCTCAGGAAGTGGGCCATCATTACGCCGCCATATTTAAATTGACGAATTAAAGGACTTTAATATCAAATGACAACCTATGTTATATATCATTTTACAGCTGAAGAAATACATAATTTTTTAACATTAAAAACAAAAAAAAATGGATTTTTTGAAACCTATCGACCTCCCAGTGCCCTTAAATGGCCGGGAGAGGTAGTATGCTGACCTCCATTACCGCATTCTGCCCGTCGTGTTCGGTTTGAAGGAAGCAGAGGAAACATCGGCAATACGATAGATGAAAAATCCCTTCAAATATTAATTATTATTAGTAAACGCCTTAAAAGAACAGTTATCTCCGGCTTTAGCACAGAGGAGACTGTTATCACTGTTTCGAAAGAAGGCCTTTTTTTTAAAATAAAATTACTACCTCCAACGTTAAGTCATATCAGACGATACCCAAATGAGCCCAGGCTCCATGTAGTTAGGTTACCCGCTTTCATATTTCAGGTTAAGGGGAAGCAACGAAACAACCCTCATCCAGATTACTCACCCTGACCGAGATTCGAGCTCAGAACCTCTTAAACGAAAGGCATACATGCTACCACCTACGCAGCAGAGGCGGGCTTGAAAGAAGACAAAAGGGATAATTTGTGAAGAAGAATATCGGACACATGGATCATCATCCGCACATGGCATTTTAACTGAGGATGTTCAGAAATAAAGATATTTTCTTCGCGGTAATGCAGGGCTAATACAGGTGAATCGGTTAGATACGTAAATATTAACCAATTATAATTTGGAAACATCTGACAACCAGCCTATTATTCTACATGAATGTAGATGCATTCAAACTGGGAACCCTATTTTAAGGGTTCAAGTTTTACATTCTTAAGCTGTGAATCGACCAGAAATAAGCTTCACATAAAAATTAAACGACATCCTGGCATTAGAAACTGCTGCTTTTTGGTGTATTACGTATTTAACACAAATGACTATTTTCAAGAAGCATTAATTTTAGGCAATTTAGCGAATCAAGATATTAATACTTGCAACTTAATAATTTGCTTTTGAGAGCGGCTTGTTAGTTTATTTGTACATAAACATACAATGCTTTCTTACAATTCCAATCATTATTTTGAAATTCTATTTTAAGTACAGACTTATCAGCTGCTTATATTTATGGGCTAGTAGTGCTATTGGTTCCCTGGTCGTTTACCTCTGTTATAGCCACTATGCGACCTTGACCTGATATTCCGCTGTGTCCTCCATTTCTCTTTGGTTTTGTCTGCATACTTTCCCGACTCCTTACTCTTTTCTCTCCTTTAAAGTTAAGCATTTTTATGGTTACTACATAAACTTGAGGTGACCCTGTTTACTTTCTCTACTGCGTACTGGACTAAGTGGGGGAAGTATTTCGTTCCACCCAAAAATTCGATAATCGAAATACATGCTTTGAACTCTCTGAAACTAAAGAGCAATAAAAAAAAGTCGATATGTGTGGGTTCTGTGAGCAAGGTAGCTCAAGAACGAAAAGTAGTTCATATTTAAGTGCAGCACCTTCCAAGAATGCGATACGAAGACTTTGAACAAATTCCACTCCCCTCCAGACTACCCCGTTATATATGGTATATTCCTTGTCAAGTGTTTTGATTTTGCAATACTACACTTTTTTCAAATGGGAAGTCATTCATTGTTTCTATTTCTGCTACTTACAGTAAATGGAGATAGCATTGCATTCCCTTAAAAAATTTGATACTGAGATTTCAGTAGAAATATATGTGCCTTGTGAATCAAAAAACAAGCTTTTTTGTCTCTTGGTCGTGCAAATGGAACGTAATTTCATAGTCATCAGGTAGGGAGTTTGAAAATATGTTACTGCCACTGGAAGCTCATTTTATTTTCATATTCCCTTGTAGGAATAAGAAAATCAGCAATAAGACAATGTTTATCTCCACTGAGAGAAGCAGATAAAGAAATGAGCATTTGTAAGAAATGCCTGCATAAGAGAAGAGAAAGCCATATGGGTGCAACATAGACTTCTTTTTTTCACATGCACTGCATGAACATTATGCAGCAACAAAAGCGTTTATTCTCAGCCGTGCAGAGAATCTAAATAAATGCATTTTTGTGGAGGAGTGTGCATGAAAGGGCGGTGTATTTACATACTTTAGATGAGACTTATAAATATTAATAATATACGAATTAACAGAACCATAGGGCACACTGGCGAGGAGGTGAGAGCGGTGGAGTGAGGGTACGCGGATGGAGGGGGAGCCTTAGCATTGTACCTGAACTCAAGTGGTGTTTTCATTTTGTATGTAAAAGTGGCGAGTGTTGCTTGCCATGCAAAACTCTCCAGTAGAGAAACTTTTACAATAAAGAACTTTAAATTGGCAAGTATATAGCGCTTAAAAGGCAGAACAAAATCCATCCTTAGTGAACTTAAGCACATTCTGGAGTGTGGAAGAGACAAAGAAGGAGGACATTACACCTAAAGAAGGCGTTCTTTATCTCTCCTTACTTGTTATACCAGGTTACACTTCCCTATGTTTCTTTGCTGTTGTTAATTAGTCTGCATTTTGATAAGAGCGATACCGACGTAACACTGTGAATATTCTACATAACTGTCCTTAGGGAATATTCTCAATGAAACAGAAATTATATAACATAAGCACAGAGACTTGTTTCATGTTACCTTGAACGCATTCACATTGGCTGAACTTAAACAATGCTGTACATATGGAGATGTGCAAGCACCAAAAGGTAAATTACCGAGTTATATCGGTGTATTTAGTCCAGCAGTTCCTTTGGGGTAACCGATACACATTGGAGGGAAGATGAGGAGAAACCCGAAGGATGATCAAATCCGGACAATGACAGGCCCAAGCATGGACGGGGTCGCTAACGGTTACAGATGCATCGGATGCCGCCCTGCTGAACTTTCACATACCTCTCACGGTTAGCGATCCCATCAAGCGCCTCTTGCGGAGACGGGACTTAACTAAGTAGGCCCTGAACGACGCCAGGGTGGAAAGTTTTACAAAATACATAACTACCGCCCAGCCGTAAATCACCGACACCGTAGCCTGGTCCTACAAACCTGAAATGGACAAGGAAACTATAGGACAGGAAAATAGTGAAAATAGTGTCTCCAGAAAGTCCATGGATGAGGAGCAGCACCCAGCATTTATCTAAGTAACAAGGGGGAAACTACGGAAAACCCTGAATCAGAAAGTGTGTTTGGGCGAGGATGAACCAACTAGCTCACACATGAGTGAATGTCTTATGTCAATATATTTATTGGAATGTAAAACAGAAACGCGGAACGAAACTGTGGCACATCAGCCACTAATATATATCACAATCATATTATCATCATCTGGCAATTGACAGCGTCACTAATAAACATAATATTTTTACACTTAAAGAATTTAAAAAATAAATACATGAATAATAATTCTCAAATAATAATAGTAAATCACATTATTACTATTACTAATTTATTATTATTATTATTATTATTATTATTATTATTATTATTATTATTATTATTATTATTATTATTATTATTATTATTATTATTATTATTATTATTATTATTATTATTATTATTATTATTATTATTATTATTATTATTATTATTATTATTATTATTATTATTATTATTATTATTATTATTATTATTATTATTATTATTATTATTATTATTATTATTATTATTATTATTATTATTATTATTATTATTATTATTATTATTATTATTATTATTATTATTATTATTATTATTATTATTATTATTATTATTATTATTATTATTATTATTATTATTATTATTATTATTATTATTATTTTTTATTATTATTATTATTATTATTATTATTATTATTATTATTATTATTATTATTATTATTATTATTATTATTATTATTATTATTATTATTATTATTATTATTATTATTAATTATAGCCATGCAGACATCGATATTCCTCCGTTTATTAGAATGTAGCAATGGTAATTCAAATCGACATTGTTTGTTTTGTGACCTTGACTGAATGTAGAAAAGGTAGGCCAGGCTAATGAAGCTTAAAGTGAGAAGACCTTAAAAGTATCTTTTTTAAAAAAGTGCATAGTTTGATTACATTCAACTTACACATTACTCTTTCTGTTAACTCTCTCTTGTTCATTAGAGCAAATCATGTGTCACGTAAAGCGAGGAGTGATATAAGTTCCTACGAATGTATAAGTACTACCAATATTACAACTGAAATTTCTAGTTTCAAATTAGTAAACCAAATCTTGTTTTGAGCAATACAAGTTAATTTCATCACTTTCCAGTACATGGTAGCTCAGTTACTTAGGGTAATCTTACGGAGACAGGAAGACCAATGGTTCAAGTTCCAGCTTTCCGTCTGATTCTCCATTCCAGCTTTATTCTACACATATTGTGGAAGAATAACTAATTTCTAAAAGGTAAATTTGCATATTTGCATCTAATTCGGATACCAAAATTTCTTTTTCATTTATGTACAGAGGAATGAACGATCAGATTAAATGGGATGAGAGACTGGATGGTGTTAATCAAAGGCAATATAAAACGTCTGCTACAGCAATTAGTTATCGACACCGAATGAATGGCAAAGAGGATCCAAAATGGTCGGTGGCGGGCTAAAAAGAGGATTATCGACAGTCGTCATGTGTAAAAGGGGCAATGAAAAGAAGTGAAAAAAAGTCACAAGGAGACTATGAATATAAACAGGCGGCAAATGGCTACTTAGAAAACAATTTTAAGTACTTCAGTATTGTCATGGTAACTTTGCAGTAAGCTTTTCTATTTTGTTTATTAATTGTTAATATAGGTCATGTAACCTGTTTCAATGCATACTTTAAGGTTATATATGTTTCGAGGACTGTTGTTTCCCAAACATAAGCTTCATTACCAAAATACACTTATCAATATCAATTAATACACTAGACTACATCATCATTGGCGTTACAGAATAAAGTATAAATTCGGTGGGCAATGAAACATATTTTGAAGTGGATATAAAACAGAAAACGAGTACATGGCTTTGGTTGTGAGAATGGAAAACCGTATGAATGTTGACGATACCGACAGCAGGATGTGCTCATTATACAGGAATAAGAAGACTCGACATATATTTTGACAGTATGTGCTCAGACGGGAAGATTAGAAACAAATTATTAACAGACGAAAGACAGCATGCTGGGACAAAACAATCAAAAGTGTCAAAAGTTGGAACGTACCTAATGGAAGTATATTTATTAAGATATAAAGTACAGTAGAAGCCCGAAACAGCGCCGTCCGAAATACCACGAATTCGGATTTAACACGCGTAAAAGTATGTGCCTGTTAAAAAAAAAAAAAAAAAAAAAACTTGTAGTTAATTTTCTTACTTTTTTATTTGTAAATTTGCGATAAAAATATTCCGCAAACACAGGTTCTGCAGTATAATTTTCACAACCATCCGTGTTCGTTGACACGACCGCTGCTTTCCAGGAAAGTAACGATATCACCGTTGTTGATCCCTGTCCCTTTCACCAGCTCATTTGTATAATACTGCTGCATGAAATCACGCCCTGCAGCTGAGAAGGGAATGAGGAAAGTAGTGATATCTTCATCTGAAGCATAGTTCTTGCAAATTCACAGTTCCTTTTTTTCATACATTGATTATTGCATCTATTAATTATGCTAGCAGCGTACTTTGTAAATTAGGATCCAAGACAACACACAGTCAGTCTCGAGAAATTGTTTCAAATTTATGAGCAAGAAACAAGCTAAAAGCAAAGCGCTGGTTACATCAGATGCCTTAAACAAATCGAAAAGGTGAAATGCATATCAGATTACACGGGAGTGTCAGAAAGAGCATTTGTAATTGTTAAAGGACGCAAACAATAAATCATAGCATATATTTGAATCTCTAGGTAAAAAGCATAGCGTTCCAGTATAACTAATCTCTGTTTCATATAACCTTGCCCCGCTGACATGTATCACGCCGCGTTCAAATACTTTCCCCCTCACCCTAATTGGCTAATGCTTTCGCGCCATAGGCCATAGGCGGTGCCTTCCCGTCACATTTAAACTTGCAGTAAACGTCATAATAATTGCCAGGAAGATAGATAAAATCATACAAATAAGAATATGAAGGCATGCAAAAATACAAGTTTATAATGAAACTGAGCAAGTTGAAAGTGAATGAATGAGCAATGAAACTAAAATAAGTTTATAATGCAAGGCCTTCGGCCTTCTCCACTGGGATTTTTTAAATGAGCACACATACCTTACAAAAGTGCTTGTCTTTCACTCTTAAAAGTCGTGTCACGCCATACTTTACTTTTATGTGTCCTTCATTCTCCCAAGTATCGTCAAGGTAGTATATTTTGTGACTTGTATCTCGGTACAGTGTGGTTGTCCCGCCACACAGCAATATCACCCCTGTCTTTTAGCAAATTTTTCTTACACATTTTTTCATTCCCAAACCTCAGCCGTATAAGCAATCTGCTGAAATTTGGTAAATCTGCATCCTCATTTACAGCAGACGAAATGTTATTTATGCTAGGGAGTTCGTTTCTAAAGAAAAAACTATGCACATGACGACGCACAGCACTTTTCACGAACTTATCGCATTCTCCGAGCACACGCTTTTGTTTATTCCTCCTTTTGCCTGGAGTGGTAAGTTTTCCTGTTGTCTCAATTTCACGTCGCGATGTTCCTACAGGTCTAACACTCACACCTGTAAGTTCAGAGCACAGCTGTTCGACTTCTCTCACTGATAAAGACGCACTCTTCTCTGTGAGTGCATTAAACATATGCATCACAATTCTTTTTTCACCGGTTTGTAAAGGTTTTATCTTGCGATGCTTCAGCGAAAAACTGGCGGTAGACTCTGCCATTTTACATATAATAAGTGCACGCGCAATAAACGATCAATAAAATAATTTATCTCTCGCACTTGGCACAACACACCTTCGAATGGTGATATATAACTAATCCAGACCAAAACAAGGTCACTGATAAAAGTCATATAAACAAATATGTTATCACTACCGCTGAATCACGTGCTATCGTGTCATGTGCTTGAGAGCAAAAGAACCTCCTCTTTACTTCATTTAAGAATTAACATGCATTTCAGATAAATCAACTCTGTTGCGTAATATATTTAATTCAAATAGTTACGAAAATATAAATTTCATATTTCTCTTCCAACATATAAAGATATATCACCATGTAAAATAACGGACTAATTTTTACCGCACAACAATCTGTACCACAACAGCAGCCAATGAAAGGTGATTAGGTCACGTGACCGTTAAGAGATACGGGGTAAGCTTATGTGAAACAAGGATTAATAAATGTAGATGAGTGCGATAAATGAGTCATTAGGACTCAAAATATTTATGTTCAGGAAGAAGGTGCTTCTACAACAGCTAAATTATTTATTATTTTAACAGAAGGCATAAACATTCAGGGCAGTAAGTCATCCTTAAACGAATAGTGAGGGAACTGGGATTCTCTTCCAGCTTGCTGCATCAGTGCGTCAAGTAAAACTTGGAAATGCTTTTTAAAACAAGGAAAAATTAGGTTGGTGTAAAATATGTACGTTGGAATATATATCAAGATCAGTTACGGGATGGAATACATCTCCCAGCATAACCGGTGAATAATTTTAAAAGTACTGCAATATATTTACCTTATGTGCGAGAGTTTAACACTGTACTGTAATATATTATTACATGCATATTTCTCTCCTCTAACTCCGCGGGATTGATTTGTTTGACTCTTCTAATGTTACATCTCTATACAGGATGTTTCAAAACGACACCGAACGAACATATAGATGTAGTTGCTCAGCTTCTCTGTGCCGCATATAGATAGTTTTTACCGCCAATAGAGCCAAATAAAAATGTTTCAGAGTGAATGTGGATTAGGCAGTGACAGGAACAACGACGCGTGCCTCACGCTGTCGGGGTTCGCAGGTATAGGTCAAATGCCGTGCCGCGTGCTGTAACTGTAAACATACCGGCACACTCCGCAATAGCTTGCTTGCTACTATTAAGAATTTCTTTAGCTTATGAAACCGCAATAAAGATGCTATTGCTTAAAGTTTGCTTGTGAGTGTTTAATGTGTTCCAAAATTCCGTTATAGCAGTCCATGATGGCAAATAAGATGGTGGATGTATGCAACTTATACCTTTTTGAGGGAAGTTAATGTTAGTGACGTTGAGGATGGAAACATTAAATGATAAAGGAACAGAAAATAACATCAAATAACTGTAGATAAATTAACCAAAACTAAATAGCTTATACAATGAGACGAGCATTTTATTTCACTTGTTTGATAATACTAAATAAAGCTTTTGTAACTGAAAAGGAAACTGTTGATATTTACAGTAAGTAGTTGAAAATATGTACAATTAAGATCATAAAAAATGCTCTGAAGTTAAATAAATATCATCATTGATATAACTATGTTTACAATTCATGTTTTTATGAAACTAAATTAATCATGCATTCGTTGAACTCCCTTCAACTCTTCTCTCCATCAAAACCACATCCGTCATTTCGGCGTTCGTATAACGCTCCATATTGCTTGGATTTGTTATCTAAGTACGCGCAAAGTCCTTCTTGTTAGGACGGAATGTGTAGTTTTACACTGAAGAGCAACTTTGCAACTGTCCGAGTTGTTAGTTGACTTTTGAACAAATAACTGCCCTTTGCCCCATTACCTGAAAGGTAGACTAGGGTCACTGATAAAGACCAAGGAGTAATGTTTTTGTTTTCGTGGCCGCTGCGTCCCAATAACAACTTTTGAGGTTCGCATACCAGTGGTTTCTGCGCTGCCTAATCACAAAATCATGCGATATTTAATGCTGCATAAAATTATACCTAGCAGAACTTCGAAGCTGTGACACCGAAATTCAGACTAGTTAAGTTATAAACTACGCAACGGCTTTAATAGTTCGGTGTCGTTTTGAAACAACCTGTATAACGCGATTTCATATTTGAGAATATAGGTGTGTACGTGTACACGGTTGTGCGTGTGTGTGACGTTCAGAATATATGAAATGGATTATTATCGAATCAACTATACCTGCAAGCAACTAATCATGTACGGTCTTCAGAACTATGGGACGGTTTTATGCAAATTACATAACATTAGGTACTTAATAAAAACAACTGTCTTTGCATAACAATTAAGGGCTGCAAAAATGATATTGTCCCAGTTCTAGTCTCGCATCTCTTTTACAATCCGTTTCTTATTGGTAACAATCTCTCTAAATTATTAACATGTGACAATATTGTTCCTTTGTGCAAATACTGTATGTTGCAGTGATATTTTATGGAAACACAATTCCAGATTGGTTTTCAGCATGCTGGATTTATTTGGAAACCACAATCAAGATAAACGCTGAGTTCCACCGCCAATTAATTACTGTAAAGCACAGTAAGCCGTCCGTTTATCGTTAGAGCATGTTTGCTCGACATTATAACAAACAAATGTTTTTTAACTGTGACACAGAAGGCTTATATTTAATTAAAGGCGAAAGTCAAAGAGAGTAGAGTAGGTATTTGTAGTTAATGTTTAATTAATATAAAGCTGTTTGATATATTTGATACAGCAGCATGGTCAAGTAACCCTATTATAGAGAAAACAGAGGCATCCCCAAGTAATTTACACTGCAGATAAAGGACCTTTGGCTTCTCGCTCATAGGTCCCGGGATGGATTTCCGGGCGTTGAAAATGTTACCATTATTTCATATTTTACCGACAGACGTGATGTAGGCAGTAGTGCATGTGACTCACGTTCGGAAGGTCGTGGGTTCTCTCTCGCGGCCGAAATTCGTGACCTATAAGTTTTTTCATAGGTTTTCCGGGTTGCTAAGCGAATGCTTTGAAGATTAATTACATAAACGGAATTTCGAGTCCCTCCATTTTACCACATTTCACTTTACTTCTTTCACTTCACCTTCATCCTGCTTGACAATTTCAGCAATGCAAGCGTTGCATGGGAGGGAAAAAGGAAATTACCTGTAAAACTTTGTCTTTTGGATAGAAAACGGACTCCGATTCTCGATACCCCCAGAGAAATTTGTCCGGTAAGACGGGGGCCCATTGTACGAGCTGACACCTGGGAGTTTATCTGAAAACTAAGATCTTACTAAGATATTGTCGGTATCGTAGTCTCTCATCACGCCCCTCTCCTCGGAGGCTGTAATTGGGGCATAGGTATCAAAGATTTTCTATAGATCGCGGTGTCAAATTTTTCCTCCGAAACTTGTCATACCATATTTTATCTTGCACAGAGCCTGAAGTTGTAGATGTCAGAATGTGAATGTGCCTCTTCAAAAGACAACGAAATCATACAGTAGCTCATGATAGAAGCTAAGGAGCAAAACTACATCTACCTTAAGTTAAAGCCGCCGAGGAGGGCTATAGAAATTAATTCCCGTCCTTAAAAAAAAACTGCGCCCATGTGGAAATTTTGGCTTTCCTGTGATTAATTTTTCGGTTCTTTGAAACCAAAATCTGCATTTGTAGAAACAAGTGTGTGTGTGGGTGTGGGTGTGTGTGTGTGTGTGTGTGTGTGTGTGTGTGTGTGTGTGTGTGTGTGGGTGTGTGGGTGTGTGTGCGTGTGTGTGGGTGCGTGCGTGTGTGTGTGTGTGTGTGTGTGTGTGTGTGTGTGTGTGTGTGTGCATAATTCAAAACCGTAAAGTCGATTAAATACCATACAGGGTATTTAAGTTCAGCATCTTCTAGAGATGCCCTTGGAAGATGTTTAAGAAAATTTCTCAATGCCAAACTACGTTTTATATTTTATTAATTATGAGTAGCTGGCGTGCTTTAATTTTTGTAAGAGTACTCACTCAGGCTTTAGATGTTCAAAATTCCTCCGTCAACATGTTTTTCGGTCATCTCAATTTCTGCAGCATGTCCCGCTGAAGATGGTCAGGAGACGACCGAAAAACATGTTTACGGAGGAATTTTGAGGAATTTTGTGAGTACTCTTACACAAATTAAGGCATGCCAGCTACTCGTAATTTATAAAACAGATGTCTCACTTTAAACACTTTGATAATACTTTATTCACTTTATTTGTCAAAAATGGCTGTAATGATTTAAATACCATGTTTAAGAAATTTACATCACTAAATTTAAGTTTTGAATTTTCTGGAATAGGCCATTATAGGCCATAGTCTTTATTAATAATGACCCTCAGAGATAGTGAAAATCTTATCTACTATAAAAAAAAATATTATTTCGCTAAATTACAAACATTATGTGAAATACATTTTCTTGAGTTAACTTCTACATTTAACTCCATTTAATACTTTAAAATCTCTACATAAGTCATTTTCCAGAAGCAAAACAGTTAGGTATTCATTACGTTTATAAAAAGTCTATGTTTATAAAACATCTGCATTTAAAAGAATTTATTATAATTTTAATTGTAAATACGTATGTATTTGAGATTTCCTTAGTAAAAAAGAAGAAATTATAAGAAGTTTTATATATTTTTATTTGGGTGGGTATATGTGCTGTGTGTGTGTGTGTGTGTGTGTGTGTGTGTGTGTGTGTGTGTGTGTGTGTGTGTGTGTGTGTGTGTGTGTGTGTGTGTGTGTATGTGTGTGTCTATACAGGCTTGTTATAGAAGTTCAGCGCCTTCCAAGGATAGAAAGGGAAGATTTTCAAAATGTATCCCCCACCCAAACTACAATTTACGTGACACAGTTTTCAGGTGATGATTTTTTTCTTAAAAATTACTTTAATGTTTTAAATTAACATATCTGCGAGACATTTTCAAGGAAAATGGAATATATGTTCTGCCTTTTCTGCTGCTGAAGTCGTCATCATTCTAATTACTTTTGCATATCGGGTGAACCGTAAAGGATAGACAAAATCTTACTCCTTGAATATATATATGTATGTGTGTGTGTCTGTGTGTATGTGGTTAACCATTTTTGAGATATTCGGGGTTAATAAATTTGCACTGTAAAAACGCATATTTTTGTCAAATAGGAAGTCGCTATTGTTCTTTTGTTGGCCATAAAATGATTATGGAATTTGGGACAGGAATTCTTATCCGTAGTTAATTTCTCTCTATCTTAATCAGCCACACATTGGGGCGCAATTTGGTGCGGGATTTCTATGTTTGAGATGGGATGCACGTTGACTTTTCGAAGACCCACGTCGAGAAGCCAGATATAACAGGGTTAATACGTTGTATTTTGAGTTGTTTCTTGATGTCTGTGTTTGATTAAATAAGAGTCATGAGAATCTAAGTTTCAGACGTGGTTCGGAATAAAGTTTCGGAGAAGTCAAATTTTGTAACTATTTAATTGTATTATTTGGATTACATTTTACTTGAACTTGCTTTCCCAGTCACTTGCTGGTTACTTGCAACATATCGATAAATTCTTACTTTGTTAACAGTACCAACTGTTAACTTAAACAGTACCAACTATTACATAAAAGTTCTTGACCCTGCACCACTATTCATCACACTCACCATTACAAAAACATCTCTACCAAGATTATTGATTTTTCGTAACTATCGTTACTATTATCTTAATTTTGTGATTGGCCGATTTAATTCCACGTCACAACATTACGTCATACAATTATTACTACGGCCAATCACAAAATTACATATATTTTCACTTATTTAAATTACTAAATAGACCCACAGAATCACTTTTTTTTTTTTTTTACAAATTTATAAACCCCTCATAACTCTTCCAAACACAACTCGAAACAAATGTTACAAGTTTCAAAGTCGTTTCATAGGAATCCGCTCTTAACGGATCTATTGACTATCGCTTAGATTCTATTGTATTCGCTTCTTTCCATTGAACCGAGAAATAAGTAATAAAACAATTACTGCAAATGTATCTGTTGATGTAGAGGAATAAACATCTGTTACAATAATTTGTAAAAGTGAGTAGAGAAAGTCATGTAAGTGAGACGTATCTGATGTTTTTATAAATATTTACTCAGTTTTAAGAATTGAACAGTATTCTGCGATTTTATTTTAAAAAAAATTAATTTTAAAGCTAAGTTTCAAGAAAAATAACTATCATAATTAATTTTGATATCGAAACTACGACACATTGATTTTTATATACCAAACAAACTTGGCTAACTCAAAAGTATTATTTACTTTCTCTTTTTATCTGTCAGAATATGGGATGATATTCATAAGAATTCAACAATAAATACAATTATTAATGTGTATAAAAACAAAGAAAGGAAACAACAAATAAATTACTTCAATGCTGTCATATTCAGGATCACTACAGCCCAGTTCAATACAATTATTTAAATGTAGTATATGTAGTAGCAATTACATTATTGAAATATTTTCAATTTCTTTTTGGTTGTATTTTATGTTTGGAATTTATTCCTGTGTGATGACTGTTTGTTACTGTATTTGCGTAATGAACATCGTAATTGGGCGTCTGGCCGTTATATTTATAAATGGTTATGTATATATTAAATAGAAGGCCAGTCTGCGATTCCCTAACTAGGTTCATCTAAAAAAACTAAATCTAAAAAACGAACAGGCTGTTTAAAATAGCGAGCACGCTACATTTTGTTTTTGTTTTTTAAAAGAATACTTTCTTTTCCCACTATTATTTATTTTTATAGAACTTGTACAAACTAATCCTACAAAAGAGACTTTATTACTTTTGCTACATAACTAAGGAAGGAATTGCATTCCACCTAAAGATTCGGTGAAAGAGATTTCGTCAACATTTTTTTGGGATGCCCTGAAATTGAAATAATTTGTTTTCCTTTTCTTCACGCAAGTAGATAAATAGAAATACCATCCAAAAATTAATATCAAGATTTGAGCGAAAATACATATTTTGGGACGTACTGAATATAAAATAACTTTTAGAAAAAGGTCTGTGTGAGAAAGAGAGAGAGAGAGAGAGAGAGAGAGAGAGAGAGAGAGAGAGAGAGAGAGAGAGAGAGAGAGAGAGAGAGAGAGAGAGAGAGAGAGAGAGAGAGAGAGAGAGAGAGAGAGAGAGAGAGTGTGTGTGTGTGTGTGAGTGTGTGTGTGTGTGAGTGTGTGTGTTTATATGTAATCAGCATACCTCAGAACGAAAACTCGCTTAAATAGAAACTTATTATTAAATGTTCAAGAGTATCCTCCTACACCAGATTACCATTCTCGTGGAAATATTTTAGAAAATTTTGTTTTTTTAAAATAAAATACAAAATACCCGCTTAAGGTATCATATGTTTGATTAAAATACCATATGTCTAATCTATTTTCATGAATAATTTGATTTATTTAATGTCCGCAGAAGTTCTCTTTATTCTGCATAATTATTGTATAAATCGGAAACCGTTAGCAATTGAAAAACTGCTTAAAACAATTGTATTTTTAATATATTTTTGTTGTTTGGAAGTGAACTATATTGGAGATATCGCTTGTTATTTGTCTGTACTATATAATAGTTTTCTTACATGTGAAATCACTTGTTCTTTGGCCGTGGAAAAAGGACCGAATTTCAGAATTATTTCATAGGGACGATCTTCGAAAGATTTGATATCTTACACCTGAAAGAAAATTGGCAATTAGATCATATTTGCAAATGTTTATCTCGATTAACATGAAGTAGTTAAGAGGCATAAGTGCAAGAATAATTTCTACAACAGTACAGAGCTATGTGAGTGCAGTACATCAGATTTTTTCTTTCTACTTCATGTTAAAAGGAGGTAAGTCTTTGCATAAGTGGTTGCATCGCATGTTTCCCTGCAGGTGTAGCGCGGATTTGAAAAAGGAAAAAAGAAAAAGAAAAACAAAGATAGCCAGATGTCACTATATGCTGGCCTTGAAATTCAATGCTCTTTCATGACTTCACGAGAAGGAACTAAGTGGCAATTGTTTTGGAAATGACAGAAGCATCGAAAGGTCCACCTGAGAACAAAATATATTTCGAAAATTGCTGGTGTCTTAAAAATTTGTTGAAAACGTATTTTAAAGATATGTACAATATTTTTTGTGGTTAATTTTTTATTCATCTGGTTTTTCAGTTGCACAAAGTTGTACAAAATTTCTTCAGATGAACTTATCTCCACAGAAAATTCAAGGTATACGCTTTATTTGTGATAATTCTAATACGTGTTTAACGTATTGCACTATAACCAAAATCTTTATCATCTTTGAAAAAGTCTAAATATAGAAAATCACATCATTTAAAGAATAGTTTAGAATAAGGATATTCTATTTAAACCCTTCTTATTGCATTTCTGGAATATGGATATATTAAGTTTGGCGTTTATCAGATATTTCAAATAAGTACATATTTTACTTGTTAATGACGCTGCCGATTATGAGGATCATATCAGAGCCATCACTGTGCCGGAATTTATTTCTTAGGAGTTCATTTATATATTAATATATTTACTGACATGGGAATGTTGCTTTTAAGCACAATTAAACACCATCGGTCTGGCCCGGGTTTGAACCCGCAACCTCGGGATCAGTAGGTCAGCTCCTAATCAGCTGAACCAGCCAGAGTGACATCTTGCATTTCGTTTTTGGATTGTGCTGTTCATACACACTTATACGATTTTTTCTTCTAAAAACGCTTTCATTTGGTCAGGAAGACTCAAAATATATTCGTACTTCCGGTAAATTATTGACATAAAATACAGCTTCCTCTTACGAAAGGTAATCCAGCGGGACGACTCGAGAGGTTGCTTCTGTGGACTGCATTTGGTAGGTCCTAGATTCGGTTTTCATGGCCGACCTTTATTCCTGGGTTTCCTCGAGTGACTAGAGAAGGAAACTACATCTGGTTGGTTACAGTGGTAGTAACGGAACAGCAATACACGAAATGAAGAGAAAAATGAATAAAATGAGTAAAACGGTCCAACTTTCCTTAAAGAGAGGAGTTTTAAGTGTGCAGGTGTAAAGTTGGTATCGGGAACTGCGTATGACGAAAGGTACAACAATGTTTCAGTTTCCATCATTGTTTTTGTGTTCCACACAGTTGAATGTTACAGCGCATTAGCTTGCGAAATGACCACATCCTCGGGCTAGGCTGTAGATAATGGAACTCGATATGAGCCTGTGGGCATGTCCTGGAGGTGAGGCAATCCGGAACCCTAAACAGGATTTCATCCCCTCGAGGCCAAGTTCTCCCATTCTCACCAGGGAAAGGTGTATCATTTGAACGCGGTACATATCACTGGTTTTCCCAAGCGAAATTACATTGAAAACTAGAACGTAATCTTTGTACAACATGCTCACTGCTTTCTCTACTCATTAAAAATTAATATATTATATGTGTTGCATGTTTAGCTTAAGATGAATTTCCTGTCTATTTTACATTATTCATGATAAATGTTTTCCAGGACGATTTTAACTAAATGAACTTCAGCTTTTTTATTATTTTTATTTTTTTCTTCTGCTAATATATAGTAAGAGATGAAATATTGCATTCCGCTCTTAAATTATATACGAAATTTCACTAGAAATACCTTATGCGGCTTCTGACTAAAATGTATCATAGAAAAGTGTTCCTGTGCGCGCGCGCCGGTGTTTGAAATAGCACAACTAAAAATACAAGTCGGTTACCCACAAAATTTGATATTTAATGTCAGCATATTTTAAGGGCCCGTCACGAACATTTCGAGGAAAATACCTACACACCGAACTATCATTTATGACAAGTTTTTCTATATTTTTGAATTTTTCAAAAACGACTCTGACAAATTTTATTAAAATACACTTTTTTTAAGATATTTCCAACAAATAAAATTTATCTACCTAAGTTTTGAATTTTATGGCAACATATTGTGAACCTTTCTTCATTCTGAATTTCTTTCTATAATGATAAACGACGAGAAATAGACCAGATCTTACCTACCACGCAAAAGTATTAGAGCAAACAATTTATAAAACACTTTTATGTCTTAAAATTTTCCGACTTATTCCTCATTATTAATTTGCATGTATAAATACTATTTTTCTCACGCGGAAAGTCGCTCTTCATTTTTTCCGTTATGCAAATAGTAAGCATTTCAAAACCCCACAAAATGACACATTCTATTGCTATACTTCCGTATCCTACAACAAAATGTGAAAATGTGAACTGAAACTTTATCTGGATTAATAAGGAATATGAAAATAAAATTATGAATTCATAGATGAGTCGTATTTATTACACATCGGCTTCACTTACGTACCTATTTTGAGGACATGTTTCGCAAACCATCGTTTGCATCTTCGGCTCTTATGCGACTGAAGCTTGATCCAGCGGTGTGAGTAATTCTGGAGTTGCTGCTGCCACCTGTTGATTTAGTGATGAACTTAAATGTGGGATTCTCTTCTGGCGGGATTTCAAAGTTCATTAGCTGGTTTTTATGTTTTTCTATGTATATTCTCTCCTATATGACGAGTTCACTATGTTTTTGTACGTATTTTAGTAATTCGGTGCTATCTTCAATTTCATGATTTTCAGACCAGAAATGAGCTGCTATTGCGAAATTATCAATATTTTTGTATCTTAAGTGCCTGAAGTGTTCTTTCTCTCTAGTGCCTATGTTTCTTTTTGTCCTGCCTATGTAAATTTTTTCACAGTCTTTACACTTAATCTTGTAAATGCCTGACGTTTCTTCTGGTTTTATCTTATCAGTATTATTACTGTTAAGTAGGTTTTTAATGTTGTAATTGTTTTTTGGTGCCAGTGTTATATTGTATTTCTTGAATATTTTTTGGAACTTTTTTGTGGCCCAGGGGAGGTAAGTAAATTTAGCAAATCTAATTTCTTGTTTTATTGGTGTGAGAGCTGTGATCTGTTTTAATCTCTTTTAAAGTTTGAATGATTTTAGTTTTTTATCTAAAAGGTTTTTTTCATATCCATTTTAATTGCAGTTTTTAAGATTTGATGGTATTCGTTTTGATATTCTTGCTGGCTGAGGGGTAGATTTACTAATCTGCGTGTGAGACTGTTGATGGTGGCATGTTTGTGTGGAATTGGACTGAAACTATTTGCTTTGATGTAATTATCTGTGTGTGTAGCTTTTCTATGAATACCAAATTCTAGTTTTTGATTGCTTTTTGTGATTTTAAGGTCAAAAAAGGTAGAGTACAGTCCTCTTCAGTTTCTACTGTGAATTTTATGCTGGGTTCTTGCAGGTTGAGTATTGCAAAGATGTCTACGTATCTGTACCATTTCGTAAAAGCTCATGTATAAATTGGCCAAAACTGGTGATAGCGGGCTTCCCATATGAAAATAAAAGTTTATACGAATGACTTGTTAACAACTGAATAGAGAATATCATGTGAATGTAGCTTTAGACATTTTGTTAGTAATAATTAATTTAATGCACTCAATGTGAAGGGGGAGAAGAAGAACCTAAATAATTAAACTTTTCACCAGATCACCTACTTCAATGTGGACAGATGGAAAATTATTTTTATGGCTATCTATGTTTCATGTTCACTGTAGTTTTAGATTTAAGGTGAACTTCAGGTGATGATACTATTTATTCTAGTATTTACGTTGGCGAGAGAGTGAATCACGAAACAATCCGTTATACATTGTTCGGTCCTCCGGATTTAAACCCGGTACCTATTGAATTCGGGCTACAGCCGTTAACACCTAAGCCGTTCCACTCAGCTATAATGCTCTATTTATTGTTTTATAAAATTTAACCGTTCGAAAATAAAATGTGTTTAATTCTGTAGTCTAATATTCAATTGATTAGCATTTTGTCCTATGTGGTTTAGAACATGAGCATGTTTCTATTTGCTCCAGTGTACTTCTCTTAAGAACTAAGCCACAAAAGCACTACATGACTTGTTTTTAAGTTTAGTCTCTCATAACGTTTTCCAGTATAGGCACACGAATAATTAAATTAGCAGCTTTTTTACGCGTCCTTGTTCTAGACACATTCCATACATATGCTTAACATTCCCGGAGAAACTTATTGTTTTTAAAAACATATTAATATATTCAAAGAACCTCTGGAATGTACACAATGTCGTTGTTTGGCGGGTAAGTGAGTGAGTGGGGTTTAAGGGCCGATGAACAGCTAGGTCATTTGAGAACGTCGTAGTTTGACGAGTTTTATTTTTATTGATACTTATGGAATAATAATAAAATAATATATTACTTTACCTAATTTTCATCTAGCGTTAAGTTAACCGTTTTAAAATTTAAATGGCTCCACGGTAACGTTTGAGGTTGGATTTTTCATAAATTTTCCTGCTCCGTATAGGATACTTCCACATATTTTAGTTTGCATACAGATTTTGTGGTGTATCACAGTGCCGAACAGATGTCGCAGATTCTTGCTACCCGTTGACCCTATAGGGTCAAAAGCTGAATTACCAAAGCTTTGGCTTCTAGAAGCTATACCAAAGCATGGCATCTACCAATTTTATTAATTTTAACTTTATTCTTTTATACTCTTATCTAACCTATTCAGCAATCTTATACAAATTATAGAACTAAAAATGTTAAACTAATTACAAGCATCTGCCTAAAATAAGTAAAAAGTTATTTTCATTCTTTAATAAGATTGCTGACCTAACCTAAATTGGGTTTGTCATATTTCTTCCAGTTGATCACGAGTTGTTCCATTATACATCTGCTAGCCTCTATGCTTCCATTGGTGTCCAAAGTTGTCATAGGTTGATCATCATGGGCTCCTCCTGGTCCTGAAATAGGTTGTCATCTGAGTGTAGAAACGACTGCTCCTCCACTAGGCCATTCAGTTACTATTCCGCCTCAATCTTTCTGATATCTTCGGTTGTTGGTGATCCACTTATGCCATTTATAATGTATGTGGTCCTCAGTATCCAAAGTTGTCATCATCGGTTGATCATCACGGGCTCCTCCTGGTTCTGAAGTGCGTTGGGTAGAATCGACTGCTCCGCCACTAGTCCATTCAGTTACTATTCCGCCTCAATCTTTCTGATATCCTCGGTTATTGATGATCCACTTATCCCATTTATAATGTATGTGGTCCTCAGTATCCAAAGTTGTCATCATCGGTTGATCATCACGGGCTCCTCCTGGTTCTGAAGTGGGTTGGATAGAATCGACTGCTCCGCCACTAGTCCATTCGATTAATATTCTGCCTCAATCTTTCTGACATCCTCAGCGGTTGGTGATCTGCTTGTCCTATTAATAATCTATGTTTTCCTCTTTGCTTTTCCTCTAGGTATTGTTCCAGCCCTAGTCTTGATACCTTGCCTGCAAGTTCCTTTAGGATTTCACAATCTTCTTTCTTTTTAAGGATATCGTCTAATAGTTTGCCTTCAAAAAGTTGCCTTTGTTCACTAAGTTGATCATGCTTTTTGCATTCAAACAGTACATGTTCCGGAGTATCCTGAAGTTCACAAATACCACAATTGTCCGTTTCTACCTCCTTAGTTTCATAAAATACGTACCATACGGTCCATGTCCTGATAAGTAATGTATTAATCCTTGTTTTGGATGTAGATGTTTCATTCTAAGACGCTGACGTATGTTCGGAAAAAATTGGTATACTCTTTTTCCTACTTCAATATCATTCCATTCATCCTGCTGATCAATCAGAAGTTTCACATTAATCTCCTGTTTATTTGCACATCTTTTTCCAATCACCTCTTCTATCTTATCATATCTAGCTTTCTTAAACCAATAGATCGCTGCTCTTCTTCTAATTATTAAATCTATAGGCCAAATTCCTAATATTACCAAAAGGGCCATTGTTGTTGTTCCAGTTGCTCCTGTAGATGTTAACAAAAATTGTCGCTGAACTCGCCTCACTATCTTAATATTTTTCTGTATTAGCCAACTATGAGCCCAAACAGCAGCACCATATCCCATAATTCCTATCATTGTGCTGGTATGATATATCCTCACAGTTTCCAAAGATAATTTGAAGTTCTTAGTCGTCAAAGTTGCCAGCTTCATCATAATATTGCTTGCTCGATCTGATGTCTTCTTAATATGTATATCAAATCGAGCAAGTAATATTATGATGATGCTGGAAACTTTGACGACCAAGGTCTACAGGTCGTTTCTAGGCACGTAAAGCAGCGGGACGTATCTTTGAACCAGGAATTTAGGGACTTCCGTGCTCTCTGTGGCCAATTAAACCTCAATGCGTAAGGCAATCATCTGCATTGTAAGACCTATACCTGCGTAGTTCAGTGTTCTTGCCGTACCTTTCTTAACAATTATTTTAATAATTACCATTATTTCTCAATCCTATTCCAAATCTCTGAAGAAACCCTTGGTATGGCTTCCCTCTATTCTTATTAAAGGTCAAGGAGATCAGTCAGTTCAATGAATGAGACAGCTAACATTGTGGTTAACAGAACACGTCATGTGACTAGCTTAAAAGTTGTCTGGCCCTGCCACTCACCTATTGTTCATAGTTGTGTCCGTTCAGTTGCCTTACCGTCACTGGATTCATTTTTTTTTTTTGTATTTACGTCCTTCAACGTTAAGTCATATCGGACGCTGAATGGAATGGGTGAAATAATGCTCAAATGAGCCCAGGGTCCACAGAGCTTATAGTTACCCGCCATTCGTCTGTCAGAATAAGGGAAAACCTCGGAGAAACTTATCCAGGTAGCTCACCCTGACCGAGATTCGAACTCGGGACTTCTTAAACGTGAGGCAGACACGCTATCACCACGCTACCGAGGCAGGCTGTTTGTTTTGTTGGCACTACATAGCTACCTACGCTCAAGTGCAAGTCCATCCCATCCTTAGTCTAGCTGGATTTAAATTAACCTTTATGGTGCTGAGTTCCCTTAAAGTATCTATACCTGCTTTTTTATGCCAGGTTTACTTTCTCTACTATATTCATAACAGGAAATATTGGTTTCAAAATAAAAATTCAGAAGTGAAATTTATTCCGAAATAAACGTTTTGAGACTCCCTGTATCCCCACCCCAAAGAATACATTTTTAGGAAAAGCAATATTAGTGTGAGCAGCATAACTAAGAAACGAAAAGTCGATTAAATACAGACTTGACAGTTAAGTTTTCCGTGTTTCTTGGATGCAACAACAATATTTTTAAGAATATTTTTACCCCTACATGGAAAAATTTTCAAAATTTATAATTTTATCAAAATTGGCTAAAAATGCTATAATTTGTATTCATATTTTCATATTTTCTTTGTTTTTTCTAGTGTTTAGCTATGCTCCTTCTGTATGTATCTACACATTTATGATGAATATTGTAATTGGGCTTAAGTGTGTTATATTCATTAGAATAAAAAAGTAAAAATAAAAAAATATTTTTGATATTTTCTTGATAAATGAAATGCATATCTTGAATTTTCTGAAGCTCTCAGAAGCCCTGTTCATTCTTGATGGCTTTTGTGTAAATTGGTAAGCCATAAGAAGTAGACAAAACCTTACTACAGAAAAAAATATAACTCTGGTTATTATGTCAACTAGACTTTTATGTAGAGTGAATCATTTCTAAGATATTCCTTAATACTTGACTGAATTGTCAATAGTTATATAGTTTTAAAATGGAAAGTCGTTATCCACTTTTTATCTCTCAGCTATGTAAAGAGAACGGAATTCTATTGACGGTTACTTAAAGGCTACTCTCCAATTCCCTTCGCACCTACAAGAAAAATCGCAGTAAGGTACTTTCTGCAAATATTTATTTGGATTAATTTGAAGTAGGCAAAGGAATAAACTTTGTAATAATAGTTTATACAAGAGTACAACACATCAGATTATTTTCTCTTATTTAGATTAATGCCGTCTTACTTGTCCTGATATTTTATTTACTAGATGCGTCTTACGGACGCATGCTATCTTCCTGTGTTTTACGTGGTTCTGCTAACATCGGTAGAGTGGCCATTAGGAGGCCACCGAGTGAAGGGAAGGCCTGCGTTTGAAATCCGCCAAGATCGTCTTCTTTGTCTAAGGTTTACACCAGATTTTTCTCACCAGGGGCGGCTGCTGTTTAGGAGCACAAGAGCACGTGAACCCCCAATATTTGTCTTATGAAAGCCCTTTTCCTCTTTTCATTCGTTATTTGTTGCTACCGCTCTCATTCCTTTAGCATGCATAGTAAGTAGGCGGCGATAGCATGAGTATGTGGCAACGTTGCAGCTAGCACATCATGTAACGTTTAAAGCTCTGCGCATGCGTAGACGACAAAAAGCTACAGACAGGCATTGGTTGGGTAAGCCCACATCATAGCATAACTACGATGTGCACGTTAATTCACTTTGGCAACGCCAGAGTTCTTGGTCATCTCTGGGAAGTGCTACTATGTATGGAGTTTAACTGCAACTATCACCAAATAGAAATAATGTTTGCAACTCCTGGCGCTATCAGCTATTGTTGCTGTGAATACAGTGTGTTATTACGGTCCAGTTTCTAAACAGATGTTTTGTTTTAAAAACTGTGATAAACTTGGAATTTGTAGGTGGTCAGTAGGTGAGACAATTGTGAGTTTCCTAGTAGATCAAGTACAACTGATGCTTTAGCGCAAAACAATTATTATTTGTTGTGTCCAGCGACCGACAACGAGGTTTTCGAATCTTTGTGACTGTTGAACTTCTCTGAAGAGGTAGCTATGGACTCAGTGGATTCCATTTTAGGAAGTAAAACAGATAAACTGAATTGTGAAGAAAAAGCTATAAAAAGCGACTAGGACTTCCGCAGCCCAATTTGACAATTGAGCGTGTTACAAAAATCAGAAGCGGGACCACAGGCGCCAATTTACAACAATGTATACACAACCTGTAAATGGCTATGAGGTTGCAGTATGAGAACTACGCTTTTTTGCTTTCCGTGCCGTATGTTTAGTTCTGAAGTGAGTAATTGGACAAAAGTAGTATGTGCCGACTTGGTACATCTTAGTGAAAAGTTAAAGAAGCATGGGAATTCACACTCATATAAGAATGCATTTCGCCATGTTTGGTCGTTTGAATATTAGTGCTAAGCTGGACAGCGCTTACAGACTGTCAGTAAAGCGACACAGTGAGCAAGTTGATAGGAATAGATAAATTATTTCTACGCTAATAGATTGTATAAAATTTTGTGAAGCGTTTGAGCTAGCACTCACTAGTAGTAGTGGTGGTAGCAGTGGCAGACAGTGCTAGTGTGCATTTTAAGTGTAGGTCTTGTGAACACCGACATTTTTATTCTACGAGCCGCCATTGTTCCTCACAACCGCGAAGTTGCCCTAAACTATTGCTTCCATACTTTACTTTCCCAATGAGCATTTCATATCATGCATCAACAATGTTTCTATCGACTGAGGTGCGATATTTACATATTATTTTGGTCGTTAAACAGAATAGTTGCTTGGTTGTACTTATTTTTATTTTAAGAAACGCTTTAAATCAGTCAGCCAACTGATTAGTGACGTATTATATTCGTATAACGTGACGTCATTTTAGGTTTCGTTAGCTTTGGGGAATTCTTAGGCAAGTGGTATTGATGGGAGCAAAGTGTGTAGGCTTTGTAATTGACAAGTGCATAATAGGTACAAAGTATAGCACACATTTCCCTTGTACCATTAGTCCTTTAAACTTCCCGTTGCCTCATCCGGGTCCGATCGATTCCCTCCCAAAATTGGGACACGGTTATTTTCCCTCCCAATTTTCTATTATTCAAATTAAGTGCATTCCGATTCCCTCTACGGCTTAATTCCTTGATTTTCCGTAACACTTTACACAAACTTCGGACTGTCAAGGACTGTCACCGTCCTGTAATGTTGAGTTCACAAGTGCTTGGTTATTAGCTACAGCGTTTATTTAATGATGCGGCGCACTCACTCACACACACACACACACACACACACACACACACACACACACACACACACACACACACACACACACACACACACACGCACAACATTCATTCATAGGTACAGACAATTAAGTACAGAGGGTCTACCCAAAAGTCCAAAGACCCTAAAGTCCAAGGACCCTGGCCTCCTTCAACCCGGGAGCGATGGATAACTCAGGAGTCTTTCCATAGGGCAATACCTGATTTCTTAAAAGGCCCCCCGTTGACAGCAACGTCAAAACGGGAAGGAAGTGGAAACGCCACTCACGCGCGTCAACCCCGCAGGGAAGGCTACCGAAAAACCTCGGTGGGGCCGCCTGGTGATCTAGCACACCTTCTACTAGCTCTGCAGGCTGGTATCCGGGACTTATGAGGCAACCCTCTACCCCCTCCGGACGGCCTTGCCTGGCCGGAGGTACCCAATTCCCCGTAGGTGTCGGGAACACACTGCCCCCTCGAGTCCAACCCAATCCGAACAACTCCCTGACGGGAGGGGCTCAGCAGTTCGGCCCGAGGTTCCTCTGGTAACGTCAGAGGTACCACGAGTGCTAAGGGTCCGCAGTGCTCGCACCACAGCAGCTGAAGGGGACGGACCCCCTCCCCTAGACATACACACAGACACACACATATAAATACACATGCCACACACTATATATATTGTATACATATGCATATACGTACCTACATGCCACACTAGGTATACACAGTTTTTTCTAAAAGTGCTGTCTTAACCACAATGTTAAACCTTCCTTAAAAATAAAGCAACAACATTTGCTTCAGTGGAGAGTTTTTTGCAAGAAGGTGAACTTGCATGCTCCTAACTGTTCATTTGTTAAACGAAATGGGCTGTGGTAGATGGAAAGTGCGCTGTATGTGCGGTAGCCCCATAATGAACACGTCTCCACGTTAGAATTTTTACAACTCTTATACATATTTTAACAACACTTGCCACTGTCAACCTGCAAGGTTGCTAGAATCCACGATATTCTGCAAAAGCACGCTACCTTGTAGATTGTACATCTGAGCCATAACCTGTTGCCGATTATCATCTTTGATAGTTTATTGGTACTGGTAATTGACCATGACAACTACTCAACCAATGTTCAAAGCGCTCCCTTCAGAGTTAGAGGTAAGGCTATTGCCCTAAAGTCCGCCTCGGTAGCAAGGTGGTAGCATGTCTGCCTCATGTTCAAGAGGTCTCGAGTTCGAATCTCGGTCAGGGTGAGTTACCTGGATGAGGTTTTTTCCGAGGGTTTCTCTTATCCTGAAAGACGAATGTCGGGTAACTCTAAGCTCTATGGACCCCGGGCTCATTTGAGCATCATTTCACCCATTCCATTCATCGTCCGATATGACTTAACGTTGGAGGACGTAAATTACACCAAAAAAAAAAAAAAAAAAAAAAAAAAAAAAAAAAAAAAAAAAAACTGTTGCCCTAAATCACGTCAGTGTCATTCACTAGTATATTACGTTATACAAGAAAGAGGTGGAATTTTATTTCGAAAATGGGAATTTTACAAAATAAGGTCAAAGTGAAAATAGATCGATTTCCTTTCTCTCAATTTATGTTACGTCGCTTTAATTGGGTATCATATTCCGTCGGATCAGTTAGATATCTCGTGGTTTGGTGTGCGATATTAGTATTCTAAGTTTCATCTCTATAATTTAGTATCTTGCTTCGTTAATGTCCATAAAGACCTTAGTGCCAGGCGACTGTATTGCTTCAGCAAGGGTTACATGGCAGTTTCGATCCAAGAGATCTTAGTGCTGAGTAAGTGTATCTCTGGTTATGTGATGGGTATATAGCAGTTTCACATGTGTCGATAGAGATCTTGGTACTAGGCAACTGTATGTCTATTTCTATACATGCCAAACAAATAGAATTAGTACGCCATCTGCCTATTTTCATTCTCTGCTATCATCATTTATTACTGTTTTTTTACTTAAGATGAACATTTGGATCATGGTATTAATTGCTCAATATGGCATTTATATTGGTGACAGAGGAAAATCCACGGAAAAAAGCCAGTCTGATAGCCGAACGCAGGATTTGAACCTAGGGGCTCCCAAATGCAAACCACATGTTTTAATCTTGAACCATCGCTCTCGGTAGATCGACTTTAATGTCCATTTTATAATAACTTTCCAACCGATTCTTTCTAAAAAACAAATTGCCTCCGAACAAATGCTTCAGATTATAGTACTATCCTATATGCACAAGCGTGGTAGTTTGTTATTTTGTTTGATTTCTTGCATTCTTAATGATTTTGTTTCAATGACAAACAGCACGAACAGAGATATATCTTTCTATACATTTAATAACTGTTGCAGCTCCATATGAATTAGTGCGTTAAATATGAATGTTCTTTCTCCCTTTCTCTCCCTTTCTTTCTGCCCTATCTCACTCAATCCTTCATCTCCGTTCTCTTCGCCACTTTCTCTTCTTCCACCTGTTATCCGTTTTTTTCTTCACCCTCTCCCTTTCCAAAGCCCCCATTCTTTCCTCCTACCTATGCATATAATGATATACTGTTTTGGAAATCGGAAAGCAATTGTTTTTCAAACGGCGTTTACTGAAATTAAAATGTAATACATTAGTAGTATTCCAAATATATCTTCCTTATGCTTACAATGTAATGAATTCAGTGGCTGCTTCTCGGAGAAACCAACGTATCAACCGAATGATAATAATAAATGATAAGTTGGCATAACTTCCACAATATTCATCTTATAAAAATGTTGTAAATAATTTAACTTTCTAAAAAAAAGTATTATTATAAATATGGCGTTTTTCAAAGACATGTGTAATAACCGGTGTGCGTGTTTGACTTTCTCTGCCATATACATAATACTTAGAGAAAGAATTTGATTTTACCCATAAAAGTTGATATAGATATTTTATAGAAACACATGTTTTGAGACTAAATGAATAAACAAAAACATCTGATGTGTTGCACACATAGAACTTTCTGTACTCTTACATAAATTATTGTTAGATACGCTTATTCTCCTGTTTAGCTATTACATGTTAATCGAGACGGCCATTTGCAGAAATTAACTTATTGCGGATTTTCTTGTAGGTGCAAGGGGATATGGAGATACGTAGGCTCTAAGCGTCTAAGCAATATATGTTAAGAGATGGTCGCTACGTGTTGCCTATGAAATTCAGTTCTCTTTGCTTCATCAAATAATAAAAAAGTGTGTCATAGAGTGTACTCGTATGTTTTAACCAGATTTATATTTTTTGTTCAGTAAGATTTTGTTTATCACTTCTTACTTATCAGTTTTGCAAAAGTCATTCAGATTGAAAGGGAATTCTGAGGATATTCCGATAAAATTCAGGTTGTACATTTTGTTTGTCATGAAAATATTATAAACACAGCGTATTTTAATCAAAATATTTAGTCATTTTAGGAAAATAAACTTTCCTAAAAATTCTCCATGTAAAGCATATTCTAGGGCCGGAAGGTTTGTCTGAAAATTTTTGTATCGTATTCTTGGAAGATGCTGAACGTAGAGTCTTTGTGGGATAAGAAGTCACGGATTTCTAGAAAGAGAAAGCATTACTCATCCTCTCGTTTGCACGTAGTGTTGTGACGAACCTTTCAGAGTGAAGGTGGAAGGGGGTTTGTTCCAGAAATCTGCATACTTGAGGAAGTAGTGGCAGAAGAAAACTGACACGGAAAGGTTTGGACCGGAAGAAACATCCCTTTTCCATTGTAGAGCTGAGCTGGGAGGTAACTCAGGTCACCCTTCCACGTTTGCTCTCTTTCTGACAACTTAAGCCAAAAGGATTCCAATTGCCAAGCTTGGTATTTAACGGGCTTTTCGTTTTGGGGTTATGTTATTTTCAGACACACAAAACGCGAATCTTATCTTTTTCTAAAAATAATCGTTCTTGAATTCAGAGGATTTCGAAACGTTTGTTTCTACTGAAACATATGAGGTAAGAAATTCAATATCTAATTTTTGGATGCAATGTCTACTTTATATAAAAACTTGCAGAGAAAGTAGGTAATGAATATTTTATTGTTAACGGCGCTGTTAATTTCTAGGATCATATAAGCGCCGCCATTGTGCCGCAGTTTCGTCCCGCGAGAGGTCCTTTAGATGCCAGTAAATATACTGACATGGTGCAGTCTTTTTTAAACACATTTATAACATGATCTGGGACAGGTTTGAAAGGCCCATTTGTGGGTGCGTCCGTGAGCGTCATAACTAAAAAATATCAAACTTCATCTTACTGCCTGTAGCTTCCAGAGATATGACACACAGATTTTGAGAGAAATTCATCCACTCCAAACTACCCTTTGGATTTTTTGATGGAATTTTTGTTGTTGAAAGAATGCCTCTATCGATTTTGGTTAACTGCCATATATTCAAATATTTACATGACAAATATATATATATATATATATATATATATATATATATATATATATATATATATATATATATATATATATATAAAACCTGTAACATTATTATTATTATTATTATTATTATTATTATTATTATTATTATTATTATTATTATTATTATTATTATTATTATTATTATTATTATTATTATTATTATTATTATTATTATTATTATTATTATTATTATTATTATTATTATTATTATTATTATTATTATTATTATTACTTTGTACTGATATACATGAAAAGAACCTCCCCACTTAAAAAAAGAAAAAGAAAAAAAAACTACACAATTTCCAGAACCAAGTATAAATCCTGAACATATAGAATGGGATGCTAAGAAGTGAATGTTAATTGTAAAGAGAATCCTGAACTGATGTTCAAGATCATAGTCAAAGGTCCCGTTTATCTTTCTTCCCATCACAAAGAAACTATATTGCATAGTACTAGCATTACTCTGTTATGGTCAGAGTTCTGCAATGATTATATTTTTATTTTTTATCTTCAAGTTGTAGATAAGGTACAACAGTCTGTGCTGTGTTGTGGTCAGCATGCTGCTTTTTAAACTAACATGCTATCCTCCATTGTATTAATTTTTTTTGACAATTAGAAACTTTCTCTAATGCATTTGTTAGATAAGGCTCTTCAAGGTTTGTATTTCTTGCGTTTGTTGTGTATGTTACTGAATCAATTCGTCTAATTTTGGTTTTGAAATACTTTTGTAAGTCCAAGGAAGTTTTAAAAGGCGAAAACATAATAAAAACCTGAAGTGATTATTAACTAAATATAAAATATCACAGGCAAACTTTTACGGAACATATAACCTTCTTTTGTTCGATAAACAAAAGCATTACAAAGTAGAAAGATATTCCACTCTTTGACAAAGTCCTCAAAGCTAGTTCACTTACCATATTTTATTAAATAACGTTTATCGTTTGTTATCAAGACTGAAATTTCTTTATGTAGCATATTATACCTTTCGAAGATAAGACACAACATAAATTTCTGAACGCACTATAACAGTATATATAGTGACCACAGACAATTGTTATCAGATATTGGTGAATCCTTCTTTATAATTTGTATTTGTGAATTCGTGAATGTGAATTGACCTGACACAAAATTAATTGAATTCCTTTGTGACTATGTGAAGTTCGCGGAAACCTTCTTACTATGTTAAGGAGAAGAGGGCCTGACTTAGATAATAGAAATCAGTCTTAAGATTCGACGAGCTACGTCACAAGCTGACCGCACTGATGAGCAGCGAAACGCGATTAATGCTAATTGGCATGTTAGTGTGTCAGAATTGCGTTCTAGAGTTTCTATTTCTTCCGGGGGTTTTCAACAAATCAGTTGACATAATTATAAACTAGGATGACGTAGTACAATATTCCACAGAGTTTTTAAATTCATTCGAATTGCCTGGAATCCCACCTCACAATTTTAAAATTAAATGTAGGATCAGTTATGATCATGCAGCGCAACAATAGTCAACCACGACTGTGCAATGGAAGGAGACTATGAAAAAGCTAATGAATAACTCATCGAGGCAACAATCACCAAGGCAAAGTACAAAGGAGAGGACATGTTGTTCCCGGGTATTCCGGTGATTCCAACGGTTTTACCTTTTGATTTCAAGCGTCTTCCCGTGCGTTTGGCCTTTATGTTGTCCTTAAATAAATCGCAAGGGCAGTCGATGGAAGTTTGCGGAATCAACTTGCAGTTTCCCTGTTTCTCTCGAGACAATTATACGTCACGTGTTCGCGCGTCGAAAAACCATCATCTTTATACATTTACGCAGCACAAAAAAGGACAGAAAATTTTGTTTATCAGAAAGCTTTAAATTGATTAACTCAAATAAATAACTAATCCGAATTTGTTTTATTTATACAGATAAGTTCAGACAGCTTTTATTGGCGTTACGAAGTTCGCCGGATGAACTTTCTGAGAATACGAAGAAATGTTATATAATTTTGTTTATCTGGTTAATCATTAGAGATAAACGGTTACAAAACACGCAAGCAATGTAAATCTCTCTAAAATTTATTTCAAACGTTTTTCTGTGGCATCTGTCATTTTAGAGATAACGATTGTTATCAGTTAGAAATTTCAATACCCTTTGATTTATTTAAAGTTCTGTTGTTTAGTTGCCTCTCGCGATATAATAGAAGGACTTAGAAATTTCTCGACTAGTACGGCAAGCCGACTTTCGAATTTGTTTCCTCTGTTCCCTCTGTAGGTTCAACGAAATGTGTGATGACGCTATTTGAAAACTGTTCATCTCGATTAACAATGGTGTAGAAGGACGATAAGCTTTCGTAACAATGGTTTTGGAAGCTATATCAAAATAAACTTTGAGAAAGGTTGACATACTCTTTAGAGGTTTAAAAAATAGACCGCCGATTCCTTCATTATTATACATTTTAATAATAACATGCAGAAAGTGCCATGTGTTGTCTATATACGTAGCTAAATGATTATGCTGAGAAACCGTACTAAATTAAAGCCTAATCATAAACTTTTCAAATTGGAAATTGGACCCAAGATTTTTGTCTAGTTTTAGAACAGATTCTGTTAATTCTATGGCAATGTTCCGAGGAAAACTTACACCTTTATCTGCAGAACATTCTGTATGCTTATGTCCTTGATGGGTCGCCTCCTAGAGGGAGAGATGAGGTAAGAGGATGCTAACTGTCCGGATCAGATTGAAATTGTAGCGGCTCGTACAACGGGGAAAGTTACGTGAACGTAACACGTCTGATTTCTTGTATGTTCCCCGTTGGAAAAGTGAGGCGCCGTATACCCTAATTCATATGCGCGATTTAAAATATTTTATATAACAAGTTTGGTCCTTTTGCTTGATACTAAAATAGAGAAATCCCCACATTGACACCTACGCACGCACACGCCCATGCATACAGTTTTCCGATTCTACACTTAGCTTGATCGATATGAGATAGTTAATTGCAGCGAACCTTAAACAATTTCTGTGGCGAATAACCTTATCTTTTATAATTTTAATGTACTACAGATCATAATAATAATAATAATAATAATAATAATAATAATAATAATAATAATAATAATAATAATAATAATAATAATAATAATAATAATAATAATAATAATAATAATAATAATAATAATAATAATAATAATAATAATAATAATAATAATAATAATAATAATAATAATAATAATAATAATAATAATAATAATAATAATAATAATAATAATAATAATAATAATAATAATGAAAAATATTAATATTCACGTTAAAGGGCATGAAACTTCCTAAGGACTTGTCATCTTTAAATTCTACCCAGCAGTTTTCAAATTCTGAAAAATATTACATAGGCTATTCTTAACCTTTGGCGGTGGAACATTCATAGGAATGGCCTCGGAGACACTCTTTCAATTAAAGTAGCTGAAATCTCAAATTTTTGTACCTTCTGTTCAGCTCAAAAGTTATTTCATGACAGAAAATAAATGTAGTTTTCACATAATGCAGAAGCCCTTAACATATTTTACAATGAAACTGAGGTGAACTTGCATATGTTCTACACTCCCAGGAGACAAATTAATTTCTTTGGAAAAGACTTTCTACCACCACCAATACAAATCATTTTTTTTTCAATTATAAACTATAAAATAACCGTCTATTGATAGTATATTCACATAAATTGTGTACCATTAGAAGATAAACAATAACTGTGTAAAAATTATTTTTGCTATCCCCAGAAAATCCAAGTTATATACTTCATTTGCTATGAATATCTTAAACTAAGGTATTTTAAAGAAATCGTTAGAGCCATTTCTGATAAAATGAAAATGTTTAAAAATTGTTCTATGCAATGAGCAGCTTGGTGTGGCGAGACCATTTGGAGAAAAATAAACCATATTTATAAGGGATTTAACATTATGGTAACAAAATATGATAATGAAGTTTTTCTATACTGGTATCAAAAGAAGTGATTAATTTTGATTCAGTTGGTATTAATATTTCGCCGTCAGGACTTCGTGAATTTCTGTATTTTCGTAATACAATATAATTGTAATCAAATAATTCAGAGTCGAAGATAGCATCTAGTAACCAAGGTTCAGTTATGATAATTACATAGTAATTTTAAGAAATTATGCCATAAGTCTTAATAGATATAGGTCCACAATTCGATACAGATAAACAGTTACAGAAGTCAGTCATAAAAACCAAAGAAAGCAATTAGTAATTAAGATAATTATAAAACTACATAAATCAAATTTAAATTAATTTATTCCACTTATTTCTGCCAAAATCAATTGCGCTTTGAAAGAATAGGTGTTCCGATCAAGAGAAAGTGTGTGCTTTAAGATCATAGGCGCATTTCCATTTATAATTTTATTCATTCTTAGTTTTTGTAAACGAAATTCTGCAGCCTCGGTTTCACGAGGAAAGGAAAGTTTTCCTCGTCTAAAGGAAAGCGGTAAGCAGAAAATGTTTCTAGGCTTTCCATGCTTTATGCATGTTACTAGAACGTCTTGTTATTCCTATTCAGACATTGTTAGTAAAGAAGGCCATTTGTCGCACCTTCATTGCAGGATTTAAGGCCAAACACCGTAAAAACCTCAGTTCGGCGTAGAGCCGTGCATCAGGTTGTACCCATATCGTCACTCTTGTTGCCCTGGCTCTCGATAAACCTCCAGGGTTAGAAGCTTTTTATGGCTTTTTCTCTTGGATGTTTCTTCCTGCGTGATGCCGGATTTTCCTCGCCGAAAACAACACCGATTTCGCCCGTCAGAGGGATTTGTTCCCTGATAAATATATTGCTACTGTGTTGTGTGCATGCGGTAGGCGGAGAAAGGAAGTTATTTAAAGCACATAACGAGATGAGGAAGAGTGGCAACCTAAAGCAAACAGGAAAATAACTGTACAAGAAGTAAAGTAAGGCTGTGTGAGAAAGTAGAATGAGAGGGGCCACATATTTAAAGAGTTTCTTGCTATGCAATGACTTTTGAAATTCCTTCTCTTTGCATGGCCCCACGAGAAAAAGTAAGGGAGAAAAACAGCAAGGCGGCCTAGTTCAGAAATACACAAATATTTGAAAATTAAAACAAATAACAAGAAATATCTCGGAAATGGTTAACCCAGCAACAGCATTATCTGACATTCCATATTGTGTACTTTAGGAAATCCACATTTTTGTAGTAGGATTTTGTCAATCTCTTACGGTTTATGAGTTACAGAAAACTCATTTCTAATAAACAGAACTTAATGGTAAAATAAGACCTGAAGCTTTCCTGGCGACGAACATGCTCACTTTCTTCTCAGGCAGCAAGCCAGGTGAAAAGACGATTAGATATCGACGTTTCGGGAGTGTGCATCTCTCCCATCATCAGGCCCCCAGGGGCCTACTGCGGTAGGTATGGGAATTGGCGATCCCGGGGTCCCGAGCCAAATCTCCCGATTGAGTGCCTGAGTGCTGAGAGAGCTAATGTCAAACGCCCAAACAAGAACCACATCCGTATTTGACCCTAATCTAAGTTAAAATAGAGTACATTAAACTAAATTCAAAGTAAAGCCAAAGCAAAGCCAGAGCGGAGCCAGAGCGGAGCCAGAGCGGAGCCAGAGCGGAACCAGAGCCAAGGCAGGGTTAAGGTACAGAACGACTTTTGTGTGAGGCCGGAGCGGGACAGGAGCGGTTGCGGAACCTAGAAAGAGCCAAACCAGAACGAAAACAGATCCAAGCGAGAGTATAGTTAAGGAATGTTAGAGTGAAGCCAGAGCGAAACCAGAGCCAAGCCAGTGCGGGACCGTAGCGGTGACCGGAGCCCAACCAGAGCAAAGCCGGAGTGGAGCCAGAGCAAAGCCAGAGCATAGCCAGAGCGGAATTTGAGCGGAGCCAGAGCCAAGCCAGAGCGGGAACGCAGTGTTGACCGCGGCCTAGCCAGAGCGAAGGCAGTGTAAGGGTACATAATGAAGCTAGTGTGAGGCCAGAGCAAAGCCAGACCGCAGCCAGAGCAGGGCCGGAGGCGGGCCGGAACCTAGCCAGAGCCAAGCCAGAGCTAAGCCAGAGTTAGGTTAAAAATGAGGTTAGAGTGAGGCCAGAGAGAAGCCAGAGTGGGATCGAAAGTGGGCCGGAGCCAAGCCAGAGCCAAGTCAGAGTGAATGCAGAGTGAAGTTTGAGTGAAGCCGGCGCGAAGCCAGAGCGAAGCCATAGCCAAGCGAGAGCGGGAGCCGAATCCTAGCCAGAGTGAAGCCGGAGCCGAGCCAGAGCCCAACCAGTGTTAAGGTACAGAACGAATTTACTGTGAGGCCGGAGCGGGACAGGAGCGGGGCCAGAACCTAGCAAGAGCCAAGCCAGAACGAAGACATCCAAGCGAGAGTATAGTTAAGGAATGTTAGAGTAAAGCCAGAGTGAAGCCAGAGCGAAACCTGAGCCAAACCAGTGCGGGACCGTAGCGGGGACCGGAGTCTAGCCAGAGCAAAGCCAGAGTGGAGCCAGAGCAAAGCCAGAGCGGGAACGGAGTGGTGACCGGGGCCTAGCCAGAGCGAAGCCAGAGTGAAGCCAGTGTTAATTTACAGAATGAAGCTAGTGTGAGGCCAGAGCAAAACCTAAGCGAAGCTAGAGCGGGACCAGAGGAGGGCCGGAACCTAGCCAGAGTAAAGCCAGAGCCAAGCCAGTGCCAAGTTAGAGTGATTTTAGAGTGAAGTTTGAGTGAGGTTATGGTGAAGCGGGAGAGAAGCCAGAGCGGAACCAGAGTGGAGCCTGAGTAAATCCGAAGCAAAGACAAAGCAAAGCCAAAGTGGAGCCAGAGCAGAGCTAAAACAGAGGAACAGTAAAGTTAGAATGAAGCCAAAGCAAAGCCAAAGCGGAGCTTGAGGAAAACCAGAGCAAATCTAATGTAAAGCCAAAGCAAAACCAAAGGAAAGTTAAAGATAATTTAAGTCAAAGGAAGAATATTAAAGTGAAATACAGTTTTTGAAAGGGCGCTGATGACCATTGAGTTGAGTGCCCTTAAATACAAATCATCCTCATCCCATCACCAGGATATTTATAAAATAATATATTATATTTGTGATATATCCAGTGTTTCGTTTGTGGTTATAACATTTTATAAATATCCTGATGATGGGAGAGATGCACACTCCTGAAACGTCAATATATAATCGTCTTTTCACCTGGCTTGCTGCCCGAGAAGGAAGTGAGAACTTAACTGTCTTTTTCAAAATATTCAAGATGTTTTTATATGCCTTAAATTATCTTAGATATAAGTTAAAAATAAGAAACATTTTCCCACATGAATGGTAGTTCAGTTTGAGGAAATTTTCTTGAATATCCCATTTTTCCAGTTTTACTTACGCTGTTCATAGACACACACTCGCGCAAGGATCGGTTTGTGAGAACTTACAAACTGCTAAAACTGCGATACCCGCCTCGGTAGCGTAGATGTTAGCGTGTCTGACTCACGTTCAAGAGGTCTCGACTTCGAATCTCGGTTAGACTAAGGTCTTTTGCCGGGAATTTCTCTTATCCCAAAAGACGATTGTCGGGTAGCTCTAAGCCCTATGGACCCCGGACTCATTTGAGCATTATTTCACCCATTTCATTCATCGTCCGATATGACTTAACATTGGAGGACGTAAGTTATAAATAAACAAAACTGCGATTTTCGGTAAAATCTCTATTGAATTTTTGGTTGGATCGTAATACTTACTCTTGTGGTATGGGCACATAGAAGAAATAGAAAGGACGAATAGATAAACAAGAATGTAAGGTAAGCGAGAGGAAGAAAAAGAGAATGTAGCTAAGAAGGAAGATGATAAAACAAGATAAAAAGACATAGGAAAGGTTAAAGGAAATAGTGAAATAGTAAGCGGGTTAAAAAGGAAGAAATGAAGTTTGGATGTGGTGAAGGAAGAATAGAGAGGAAAAGGACAACATTAAGAAAGAGTTGAGAGAATAATTCATGAAAAAGATTGACGAAAAATATGCGGAAAGCAATATCAAAGGAAAGTTAAGAAATGGCGATAAACGAAATAAAATAAATTAAGCAATGCCTGGGATTTGGGCATTGTAGTTATACAAGTCCGTAATACACAGGAGGGTAACACAGGCAACTCCTTAAATTTCTCACGATGCTGAATGGGACTGAGTCCCTATATCCGGGACTTAAAATCCGCACCCGAGGGCATTCCGTGGTAACAAACCGGAACACAACACTTCAGCCCACCACGCCACGGTGCACGTCAGAGATACCCAGTACTTAAGCGAAAATTAAATTAATTAATAGAGTCAACATGAAAAATGCAATTTCATAGTCGGGATTTGAACCACGGATCTCCTGATTTCCGTCCAGTCGCTCTAAACCATTGAGCTACCATGGCCAGCTTGCCGTCACGACATTAAATTCTACATTTGAGAACCAGGAAATCCGTGGTTCAAATCCCGGCCATGGCATTGAATTTTTCATGTTGACTCTATCTATGAAAGACCTTAGCGTATATACGGATAATGTGAAGAAATGATTTATTTCTATCAATTAGCTAAAATGAAATTAATTGCTTGAAAATTGGTACCATTAGCTCAAGTAACAATTGTGGTGTACTGACAACGATTGTCCGTCTTAAAAAGTGCAATAAACTGCAGATCGTACTTTGGCTGCAGGTGTTATTTGAATACTAAGTAAATATTAATGAATAAAAAATTAAAGGTTCGGGTATATTTTATATGGTAAAGTTAAGCAGTTAAATGCGATTATATGCATGTCTGCAATAAGAAGTATATAAAAAGTTTGAGGATTTAATATAGAGAAGCAAATATATACAGTAAAATTGACAAAAGTTGCAGCACGTAAAGTTACCATCATTGGATGCAGGAAATTCAGCTTTCTACTATGGCAACATGTACGGGAAGCGAATTAAAACACTAGCGTCGGAAAAAGTAATATACGGGGACAGGAATTAAGTACAACAGAGGTATACACGACTATTTCTGAGACCGAAAGTACTTTTAAGTTTAGAGGAACAGAGAACTACTAGGGGTTGCGTAACCATTTATCACATCAGTGGATGCTGCGATGATCTGTTAATGGTGTTAATATTCACCGGTAGTTGATTCTCACCGGGAACTAATGTTGCCATTAGCATTCAAATCGCAGCGAATGATGTGCATGGTGCTGTAAACGGTTTGCTGTGTGGGTAGACTAAGCTCAAACCACAAGGCAATCTATACGATTAGCGTATTATCTCTCTGCACCACAACCAAAAAGGCTCCACATATAAATCTGCCAGTTACTTTTCCCATTGCGTACTTACAGTAAGTAGAGGAAGTGTTGTATTCCGCCAAAAAATGTGTTACCGAGATTTTACCCGAAATGCACGTTTTGAAGGTCCCGAAGATAAAAAGATCGCTTATAGAAGTCTGCATGTATTTGTATGTGTAAACAGAATGACACAAAGCTCAAACATCGGTTAAATAAAAACTTGATATTTAGGTAATTCATCATCCCAGGATGTGACACAAAACTTTTCAAGAATATCCCTCACTCCAAACTTCCTTTGAATGGAAACGTTTTCAAAAAATTTAATTTGTCAATAAAGTATCTAACGATTTTGATCCAAATGCCGTATGTATAGGATATTTTCATGTCTTCAAATTTATATATTGACCTTACTGGGTAGAGCTTCTAAAGTATTCTGCATTCTCGAATACCTCATTATGAAAGACAGATGAAATCCTGCTATAAAAATGTTGGACGTATTCAGCAAAGCATTTATGCTAAATACATTTGTTTCTAAAGTTATTCATTCGGAGGTATTCATAGTTATTATTTTTAATTTTCCAATCTTATATTTTTCTAAATAGGATTTTTTTGTCTTGTCATGCAAAGAGAACGACATTTTAAAGTCATTAAGATAAGTTCTTAAAAGTTTAAGCATAGGGTTGCCAACTTTTTTTCTTCAAAATAAGGGAGACTAGTTAAGTATATAAATATTTACTTATGAATATATCCCTAAACTAGTTACACATCAAATAAACAAAACCAACATTACTTATTACAGAGTGCTCGTGGATCTTTACCTGAAAGTGTATTTTTGTACACTTTTGGTGCCAGCTTGAAGTTTACGTTAAATTTTGCATACCCTACAAATTCTTGAAAAGTGTAATCAAAATTGACATTAATTTGTAACTTAGCTATTATTAGGTTTACATTTCACGGTTCCTATAATGGATCATATGTGGTTCAGTAACGAAAATATTCGTTCAGTGCGAGCGTTAGATCTGGTATACTAAGAACAAAACCAAGAATTTTACTACCTTCGCATTTTGCCTCAGTGATCACAGATACCCACCTTCGCACATAACTATCCTCAATAAAAGCTACTGAACCTGTTACCTACTCCAAAGAACAGAAATCATCACACATGCTATCCTCGTTTATATTAACCTCAAATTAAACAAGAATATTTTGAACATCTTTAAAACTGAAATTACTCAATGTCAATGGGAGCAAGTTCTTTTTGTCGCTATATGTTTATCATAGTATATAGCTTTTGCTAGTTTAGAGAGTCTATGCTACTGTAGCTTAGGCTGTTTCACTGTGTGATAGAGCAATACTAACTCGCTTACTGGCATTGCAGTTTTGTCAGATTCATTACTTGCACTAAAGACTGTAATTAACGGGATACCTTTCCAGAAGTGTTAATTCCCCGAACTTGACGTTTGTGGCTCTCAGTATTTTCATGCTGCACACAATCTGAATTGCCATTTTTAGTGTTGAAGACTCGCTTACAAAGTGAATAATTCGCTTTATAATCATTTTTCTGGATTAAACCTGAATAAGTTTCTTTCCACTTCTTCTGATATACACATATACTTCCCTTTCTTTTTAGGAGGAGTTTTGTGTCCACCTCCATCCATATTTCACTGCTTAGTGCATTTACTACAGCAAATAAAGGCAAGGTAATGTCTTCAACTCAATTTTATTTCAACCGATGTACAAGCGAAAATCAGCGAACGCAAATGGCACCACAGATAACGTCTCATTTCAATTAAGTCATGCTATCAATATCGATTCGTACACTGCCACTATTAATACAAGTCAATGATACACAAAATAATCGAAAGTAATGTTTTTAAGAAATGCGAGGCGGGTTTAAGTGGCAACCTAGTGTCATTTTCTGAAACACGCTAGATTCGATCTCCCGAACTAAATGAAAACGGGAGACGGGAGATAGCTTAAACAATTCACAAAATAGTGGAGTTCCGGTATAATACGGGAGAGTTGGCAACCCTAGTTAAACATTGTTCTCTTCCCATTTTTTTACTCCTATTACATATTGTTCAACATTTGGACAATCTCATGGTTCAAACGTTGTAGATTTCTACCAAAGATACGTGTCGTTGTGCTTTTGTTTAAGATGTAAGGCTGCATATAATTTTAGAATGTTAATTTGAATGTTATTCGCATAGCGAATACCACATTTCGCTCGCTCGCTCGAGCGTGCTGGCTGGCTGTATACAGCCAGAAGGTTTTTGCTGCGTGCCCACTCTTTAAGGGTTTTACCGCAGGTAGGATTAGAATTGAGTTTGTCGGATGAAGGTGATGTAGGTTTTTGATTGGGAGTTAATTTAAAGGTTACCGAAGTACCTTCGGGTTGATGGGGAGGATGCAGTACTAGCACCCGATTTTTGTTGTTTAATTTTAGTTTTAATTTTAGTTGGGGAGAAATTTAGATGCCAAACAGCTTGGAAGAATTATGAGGAGCTCAGCTTTAGCTGCTGATAGGGTTAGCTCCTGGGTTATCTAGGGTGACCGCATGCCATACGGGGGACCCGATGCAGTCTAGATCGGCGTCTAGTGGGGTCATAATTTCCCAATGATCTGACAAGGGCGCTTCTGTGTGATGGTAAACTTGGGTATATTTTGAAGCCCGGCACCTAATTTCATCCTCCACGTATGGAAGACCCGATGCTTCGTGGAGCAACCTGGTAAGGAAATAACGTCCCACGGAATAGATAGACCAATACCACATTTGTGTAAAGTGCTGTTATATCTATTAACTTTAGAAGACTGCCATTCTCACATATAATAATTTGTTCCTTCGTTATTAGCTAAGAGTAAACTACAATTAATTATTGGTTTTACCCTGTAAATCACAATTAATTTCAACCTATATTTAACAAACATAGTTACACTTTCTTATTAAACGTTGTAGATAATGATAGATATTCTTCCTCCCAATATAACATGACAGGTAGTGCCATCTCTAGGCTGCAGGATGAGGCAGTTTGTGTTTTTTTCTTTTTTTCTTTTTTTTTTAAACTTTTACCTTTTTTAAATAAACAATCAGGATCACAAAGGGGAAAGGTAGAGTGGGAGGGCTGGTTTTACTTTATTTATTCATGTTTGGTTACATTTTGCTGCAACATTTTAGAAAGAATCGGTGTGCGCACCCGTGCAAAAGTTAGCAAGTGAGATCTAGTTGATCATTTAAATCGGTCCACACCTCATGATATCTACGCATTTTGTATCGCTCTGCTCTGAGCCACTTTTTGAATGCAAATAAATTAGGATAATCTGCACTCAGGCAATAATGGTAGAAAGCCATTATCAACCTCATTTTTTTATTTATTTAGATTTATGAACCCTATTTTACACAGTGGTATATTAGGGTTAGAGTTGATACATAAAAATACACAATTTTAACAAAAATATTTTAAATACTAGAAGGAAGAAAATATGTTATAATCTGATGCATATTAATTTAAACTATTTCAGACGTTTAAACACTGAGTTTCTAAACATCCTGAAAGTGGTATATTAGGGTTAGAGTTGATACATAAAAATACACAATTTTAACAAAAATATTTTAAATTCTAGAAGGAAGAAAATATGTTATGATCTGATGCATATTAATTTAAACTATTTCAGACGTTTAAACACTGAGTTTATAAACATCATGAAGTACTTATACTGTTGAGGCTTCATTAGCAAAGATGTGAGCGGAGCAGAAAATTCAGTTCCTAGAGAGTCTAGCTTGAATATTAATTCTTGTCTTTCTCTCCAGAAAATGGGACAACAGAAAAGGAGATGAACCACCGTTTGAAATTCTTCACCACACATGCACTTGGGGTTAGATGTTAAGTGAAAACGTGATAAGTATTCACCAAATTTACCATGACCACTTAAAAATTGTGTCAAAACAAAATTTGGTACAAGAGTTTCACATTTTCCTCTGTCATATACACTAGGGAAAAATAATGTTTTTGTTAAACTTCCATTTGGAGTTGTTAGCCATTGTTGGTTCCATTCTTCAAGAATATGTTGATGTATTGTTCTCCTTACAGTAGAAATAGGACATAAAGAGTATGTCACAGGAAGATTGGATTCTGCAGCCTTCTTACCCAAGCAATCAGCTCTCTCGTCACCTAAAATTCCACTGTGTCCTTTAACCCATCCCATGCAAATATGTCCTGGATGGTTTTGAAGCAAGGTTCTGATTTCATGTGCTAATGAATTTAAGTTGTATTTATCATTAATAGCGAGCAGAGCTGATTGTGAATCACTAAGAATACGGGCACTGTTCCCATTAACAGTACACCATTTTATAGCTTCTTTAATTGCTAAGAGCTCCGACTGGAATACAGAACATTCAGATGACAATTTAAACATGGAGTGAGTTAGTTCCGTTTGGTTTTCATAAACAACAAAAGCACATCCTAAACCACATTTGAGTCCGTGCGTGTCCACTTTTCCACAACGTTTACACCACGGGACAGTTGCTAAATTATGTTTACATTTCTTTAATTCCGTGGGGATTAGTTCATTCACAAAGAAGTACATGGACACTTTCCAATCAAGTGGAACGTAAGTTTTTTGAAAAAATTTCCATATGCGATCCCATGTTGTATTTGGATATTTTGCAACAATTGCTGGCACAGACAAATACTCTTTTAACAACTCGATGTACAAGTGTTTGGTCGTAAGGCAACCTGACTCCGTTGTAATCAATGACAATAGACGTTGATAGTCCTTTACTACCTGTCGAAATGCAGAAGGTGGGGTCGTATCTGAGGACGTCAGGTAATGACAAAAGTCGATGTCCTGACGACTTCCCTGTCCATTGAGTGCGCCCAAAACAGAACGCAGTAACAGCGCTCTGCACTTCACGTACACATCTGTTAGATTCCAGCCTCCTTCAGTTATTTTCCGGCGTAACTGAGTTCGAGCTACTTTGTAGAACTGATTCCGCCAAATATAATAACCGATTGCCCGTTCCAAACGCTGAGAGTATATTTGGTGCATTGGTATTACCTGCGCTGCGTACCATATTTTGGCTAAAACAAACGTGTTCACATGCCAAATTTTCTGAACTAGATTTAAGTTTCGTGTTAACTGTGACTGCATGAGGTAAATGCAGGTATTAACAATTCGCGTCCAATTCCTCTCAACTAGGTCTTCCAGCTTTGAAGTGAAGGTCGCCCTAAGACTTTTAACGCCCTACTGCGGGTAAACAGGGCATCTTCCATTGTCCAATCATTCAATGTTAGTAGCTGGGATTTGTCAAAGTTGATTTGTGCTCCGGACGCCCTTTGGTATTCGTTTAACAATGGAGTAACAGCATTAAAGTCCCCCGAATGAGTAAGTATCAGGGTGACATCATCAGCATAAGCGAAGATTCTCTCACCACTCGAAGGATCGACTCTCTGTGCAAGGATATTCGTCATACCTCGAATCAGCGGTACTATACACAAGGTGTAGAGAAGCATCGATAATGGACATCCCTGCCGTATAGATTGCAGGATCGGTACTGGTTGCGTGTAAAATCCATTTATTTGAATTCTCGAATGCGCCTTGTCATAGATGCGTTTAATGAGGCTTTGAAAGTCCACAGAAAATCCAAATTGTCTTAAAACTCCCCAAAGATAGCCATGATGAACCTTGTCAAAGGCGCTGGTGAAATCCGGGGCTAAAATTGCTGCAGTTAAGTCTGGGCCCTGCTCACAAGCAATAATAGTATCCCGGAGTGTCATGAGAATGTGTGTAATTCTCCTTTCTGGAATACCGCATGTCTGTCCCGGTCCGATGACATTTGACATAACTGCCCGCACACGATTGGCAATTATCTTGCTGAACAACTTAAAATCGGCATTAAGTAGTGCAATAGGACGATATTCGGTGAATGTTCTTGCCGCTGAATGTTTGGGTATTAAAACAATAATTCCTTCGTTGAAACCAGACATTTCACTCTCGTTCCGTTGCAACTCTAACATTACTCCAAGCAGTGTGTCTTTTACAGTCTCCCAGTTCTCTTTGTAAAACCGGTAGCCGAGGCCACCTACTCCCGGTGCCGATGTCATGCTCGCTGATGTGAGTGCCGTCCATAGTTGTGTCAAGGTTATTTCCGCATTTAATGCCTCATTATCTTCTGGTGATAGTTGTTCCACAATGTTCTTGTAAACATTTTGCTGTGCTGCAACATCGACTTTCGCTTTCCCAAATTTGGAAGAAAAGAAATTGTAGGCCTCTGCTAAGATATCTCGTGTTGTGGTCAGTAGTTCTCCAGATGTGGATTCCAAAGCAGAGATACATTTCTGCGTTCCGCGGCACTTTTCAGACGCAATGTGATAGAGCGAGGTTTTCTCTTCACCCTGTAGCGAGTTCTCTCCCGCTCGTTGTAGTGTTCCCCTACAGAGTTCTTCCTGAAGGGAACAAATTTTATTCTTTATTGCTTCGATGTGATGCGTCACAGTTTCTCCACCTTGTTGCCTCCTTTGTTGTTGGTATCTATCGTTAAGCTGTTCATAGTAATAATGCAAATACTTTCTTCTATCTTTTGCCTTCTCTATGCCTTCACTTTTGTAAAAATTGCGTATGGCAGGCTTCAGAGTGAACAGCCACTGATGTAACTTGTTAGCGGTTCTACTCTTCGCAGTTCGAGTCCAGCTTATCCACCTCTGTTGAAACTTTGATTTAAGCATCGTATCCTATAAGAGGGCATTGTTTAATTTCCAGGAACCTCTTCCAATCGGTGGTGGTCTTTCGGTGTGCATTATTTTCATGATCAATGCATGATGATCGCTAAATGGCACTGGTCTCACTTGGATGTCCTGAACCTGTGATGTCATCGTCTCACTTACGTAAAATCTATCTATTCGCGAAGCAGCAGAGTTACGATGGAAGGTAAACTCGACATAGTTGGCATGTTTTTTTCCCATGCATCCTGCAGTTTTAAGGACTTACACAGACTATCTAACACTGGCGAGGGGTAATATTGGCCCTTCTGGTCTTTGGCATTGATGACACAATTGAAATCTCCTCCGAGGATCAAGTTCTCGTATTTATGGCGCAAAAAGAAAGGCAATTCCTTAGCCAGGAATTCTTCACGTTCCTTTCGTCTGTGGGACCCAGATGGCAAGTATACGTTAACTAATAGGGTGTTATTTTCAGTCAATAAAGATGTAATTCTACCACTCGCGTGCGTTTCTGTGAGGCGCACTCCACATGTTGCACGATACACTATTGCTGTACCACGCTGTTCCTCTCCCACGTTTGATATATCGGTATATTAGGGCCAAAGAAATCCAGACATTGCTCGTTATTTTCTTGGACAAACATAAAATCAATGTCATAATCAAATGCAAAGTCGCGCACTAAAGTTTTCTTTGTGTAGTTCCGCAAACAATTTACATTCACTGATGCCAAGGATTGGAGGAGGAATGCCATCAACAATACCGGAAAAAGAAGTTGTTAATACGTAATGCCGCCACTGATTCACTCTTGGTCCACCGGCTTGCTTTTCTTTTTAGATTTCCTTGTTGGTGATTCCTCCTTTGTATCCGGATCTTTTTTCTTACGTTTGTCTAATCAAGGGTCACGATTGCTAACTTGCACTCCACGCACATAGGCCTGTATTATTATATTACTGTCTTCCAAAGTTTCAGCTACTGCCATTTCCTCCGCTAGGGGTGCCGAAGTTGCTGGTTTAGTCGCTGCCGAATTATGCTCAATCTTGTCGTCCAATACTGTCGTTTCGCCATCTGCTATATATTCACTTCGTGGTGCATCAACCACCACTCAATCCGTCGAAAACTGGGACTCCAAACCGTTAATGTCACCGGTGACCAGAGTGTGTGGAGTTTTCGCGTCATTCTGCCTCGTGTCAGTCATCGATGCGGGTTTGTCATCCTCGCTGCTTATGCCTGCCTGCCTGCCGGTCGTCTATTATCTCCGTGTCGGCTGCCGGTAAAATGGGGTGCGCATCTTTTTCGGTGTCCACATTTTGATTCACTACCCTTGGTTTCGGTAAGGCTCCAGATGCCAGCTTGGCCCATGTAAAGTTATCATGTGCACTGTTCGGTGTACGTGGTACGAATTTACGTGGACATTGATTACGTAAGTGGCCCACTGAATGACAAATTGCACAAGTAGTAGGTTGATCTAGATAACTAACCTATGCCGAATGTCCCTCAATATTTATGAATGACGGGATATGTTTCTTCAATAGTAGATGAACCGTGCGCACTCAGTTTGTCACCTTATAACGATAATTCTCATTTCATGCATCATCAGTTACCTGTAGTATATTCCCATGTGGTTGCAAAGCCACGCTTATTTTCAAATTTGTGATATGTAGTGGCAAATTGAATATCTTAACCATACGTCTTCCGAATCCCGCAACATCAATAAGCACCTTGGTCCGTTGTCCATTTGACAGAGTGAAACTAGCTTCCCCATTTGTCTGTTTTAACACTCGTTCTACCAAATCTTGCGAACTGCATTTAATGAAGATCTGTCGAGAAATGCCATTTATTTGTAATGCTGTAACCTCATCTTCTTCTAACTTAAGCGTGTTGAATATCCATTCATGTATCTCGTACGTAGTTGGTCGACTAATATCTCTTTCTACAAAACTTATCACCAATGTTGTTGGACGGTCGGCCATGTCGATTATGTCCTATTAATTACCGTATTAAACAAAAAAGAATACTAATATTACGACGTTAACGTCGTCACTTCGCAGAAACGTGCACTGTAAACAGCCGTAATATCGCCGTAAAGTAAACACTAAGCCGCGAGCGCAACACAACTTCCCTCTGCGCCGGCCGGCAAGGGACCTAACTCGACCTTCACCGCACGGCAGCTCAAGGCCGACTACCCATTGCACCTGTGAGACATACGTAATAAAACAATTCCTACGCATATCTATCTTATATAACGTGAAGAAGATAGAAGAATAAATATTTATATTAAATATGTAAGCCGTACGAAAACTTTCAATAAAATGCCCTTTCCCAAACAGTGCGTTTTGCCTCAAATAATTTTGATGTAAACACCAATAGTTTAAGATATAGATTTGTATGCGAAACAATACGTATATCTTAAGTTTTCTGGAAATAGCTTGCAAAGTTTGTTTTACTCTGAATGAATTTGGTATGCTTTTGCACAACATGTAAAGGATAGATGAATATAAGCTTGTAACACAAATATTATAAGGCTTTTCAAAACTTTTTTGTAACTTAGTCCTCCAACGTCATATTGGACGATGAATGGAATGGGCGAAATTATGCTCAAATTAGCCCAGGTTCCATAGAGCTTAGAGTTACCCGACATTCGTCTTTCAACATTAGGGTAAACCGCATAAAAGCCTTATCCAGGTAACTCACCCTGACCGAGATTCGAACTCAGGACCTCTTGAATGTGAGGCAGACACACTACCATCTGCGCTACCGAGGTGGGCGTAAAATGTTTGTTATATGCATTTTGTGAATTAATAATTTTTTAGATTTTCATTTGTGTTTTAATATGCTTAACATTTTCTTAAGTGCTAAGTAGCCATCATTAGCGTCCTATGTCATGCAAAGGAGGAAGTTTCATAAGCAGCACGTAGTGACTGACTCTTTAGGAGTTGCCAGTCGCTTCGGCTTTGATACTTATCTAAACATTTTTATAAAAATTTGTCTTGATTAACAATCGGCAAAATAGTGTGTACGATAGAAGAACGGGTACAGAAATTCATATGAATTTCTCCACTTTTTTAAGCTAAATCTCATTTCGCTGACTATGACATTGGTGCTGAATATTGGTGCAGAAGTTATTTCTAAATATTAAAATACATCTTAAAATATCTATATATTGTAGGCATGTATCAGTTGAATGTTTAAATTCTAGTTCTGATCGCTTTGAAATTTTATATTGACATTTTATGTGTTGAAGTGAATATTGTGGCTATGTGGTAGCACCATTCAATATATCTTAGTTCTAAAGCAGTGCTTGTCAAGAAACGCCGAAGGATACCAGCGTTATAATATCCCTGGAACTCTCTGCTATACAAAAGGCACCCTTATCTCTCGGGCGCTGCGTTCTCCAGCTGCAATCAAGGAGGAATGCAGGATGGGGGTGGCAGGGGTCAGCGCGCCGATTCCCGCGACCGTTGGGTGACTACTTGACCTTTTAACTACGCTACCTAGTGTGAAATTGTACAGTGTTAAATTAAACTATATTATTTCAAGGCATTTTATGAAGATCTGCGTGAACCTAGAGTTTAACCTCTGTAGTATATCCGCAGACGTATGACTGTGTCAGTGAATTTATGTAGAATATAAGGCATTCACTCTGGAAAGATGTTTTATCGGACGAAGGATGAAATGATTTTCAATTGAGACGTGCGTTCACGGAGCTTATGAGTACCAGACATTTTTTACAGGTATAAATGACATATTCGTCAATAACTCATTTTCAAGGTGCGTCCGTATGTGATTCCCAGGCGAAAATAGTACAAAAGAATGGCATTCGTCAACCACGTTTCCACGATAAAATCTCAACTTCAACACTGCTGGGTGTTTTGTCATAGGTTAATGCTAGAGGGGTAAAGTGTTTATTGCACGTGATTGAAACCATACAATCCTGAGGTTATATGATATGTCGATTTCGTCAATATTGAGTTCATTGGGAGCACGTGAATAGGTGCAATTATAGATACAATAAGTTTCAATGGTTTCACTCACAAAATGATAAATGGAATTGGTGTATTTTTGTTGCTTCTTTGTTTGCATTGAGAAATTTATGAGAAGGAGTAGCCTTTCATTCGCAAGTATGATTGACAAAATCCATTGGCAGCTAGTAAGCACTTAGTATTAATCTCAGATTTGCAAATACTAAACTGAACTGAGAAAGAAAAGTGAGTTATCGTATTGACCAACAGGTTAGATTTAACACGACTCACAAACGAAAAGTTGGTTGAGTACTGACGCGGTACTTATGTTACATTTAATATAACACAACGTAATAAATTGAAAATTAACATAACATGAAAAATCCATAGCCAAAATAATTATAGAGAATTAACTTTCGAATATTAAACATAGAATTCTGGTGGGCATTATCCAAGTACATTGAATTATTGAAAGTAAAACATCTAAAACGCGGAATAATTTTAAATTCAGATAATATCAAAGCACAATCAACATACAATAATAATAATATAATAAATGAATTAGAGAAATGTGATTGTTTAGCAATAAAAAAGTAATACGCAACGAAGTATAAAAATGGGAGAGGGAGCGTGGAATGCGAGACGCCAATGTGAAATGGCATGCACACATGTGATATACAGACACAGATCCGTGCAGAAGAGAGTAACAAATGTGAGCAATTTGTATTTATATGGTGACCAAGAAATATACAACTTATAGTATCATATACACGTCTGAGAATATTCTTCCGAATAAGTTGTAAAAGCTTCTCCAAAATAATAGCTTCGACTTGCAATATGCACAACAGGTAAAAATGAAATGTGTAATGTTTAACGCGCGCTTTTACTACATGCGGCACCGCAGGCGGTGGCACTGTTGATACGTGAGATGAAGATGGAACACCGGTGGAATGAGACGGCGGTGGAAACCGAGATACCGAGAAAACCCGCCCCAACGCCGTGTAGTCCACCATGATCTCACTTTGCGGCCATCTGGAATCGAACCTGGGCCACCTTGGTGAGAGCCAAGCGGAAAATGAAATGTAATGTGTAGTGTTTAACGCCCGTTTTTACTACATACGGCACCGCAGGCGGTGACACTGATGATACATGAGATGAAGATGGAGCACCGGTGGAATGAGATGGCGGTGGAAACCGAGATACCGAGAAAACCCGCCCCAACGCCGTGTAGTCCACCATGATCTCACTTTGCGGCCATCTGGAATCGAACCTGGGCCACCTTGGTGAGAGCCAAGCGGAAAATGAAATGTAATGTGTAGTGTTTAACGCCCGTTTTTACTACATACGGCACCGCAGGCGGTGACACTGATGATACATGAGATGAAGATGGAGCACCGGTGGAATGAGATGGCGGCGGAAACCGTAGGTTTCGGAGAAAACCCGCCCCAGCGCCGTGTTGTCCATCACAAATCGCACTTTGTGGTCGCCTGGGATCGAACCAGGGCCGCCTTGGTGAGAGCCAATCGGTCTAACCACTGAGCCACGGCGCGACCGAGCCAAGCGGTCTAACCATTCAGTCATGGCATGGCCGCACAAGTAGAGACACTAAGTACACATACATTCACACCATAAAACATCTCCCATCAGAAACATTTATTACACTCAGAATCAGTATCGTGTTAATTATTATTAGAAGGAATTTAATACACTGAAAGCAAACCGCGATAAAGAATACGAACAAACTACGGCACAAAGAAAGTGAAACGATAATGTCAGAAAACCTCTTGAGATACTATGCTATTTATTTCATTAGATAGTAAAAATATAATTGTTAAGGAAAAATGTTTATGAGTAATTGTTTAAAGATTTTAGACACAAAAATAGCATGCAACACAAAGCAAAAAATTGTCAACAGTTTATTTGTCAATATTTTATATGTGTTGGGAAAAGAGAGCTATCGTTTTATGACTTAAATAGTTAAGAAATTCTAAACTTGTTCTTTGTGACAAAAACACAGTATAAATAAACTTAATATTTTAATAAACCATAAATACAATAATCTACTTCAAAATCAACACCAAACTTAAGGGAATCGTAAATGTCATTACAAATTGGCTCACAATGTGATAGCGTGAATCGAAACACGAAGTAAGACACATCCTATATCAATTCATTTAAAAATTGATACGAACTAAAACACAGAAATTCATTATAGTACCGTACATTATACGTTTTACAGCTTTGAAGAGTGTGTCACAAAGGTTTTCAAGAAATTCCCCAATTTTAAACTACCTTTTTACTGTAAGTTTTTTTATTTTTTTATAGTTAGTTAGTTAGTTACTAACACTCCCCACATGGCAACCTTGGCCTTCGGGGTAACCTCACCCCACCAAGTGATGACCGGACCCATTTCTCAGGTGGAGGCACCCAGAGGGCGGTGTCCATTACCTCCGATGATAGGGTGATAGTGAAGATGGCGGTGAGGTGAGAGGACCTACAGTTTTTACCGTGGACTCCGAACCACGTTGGGCATAGGGGATACTTCACGTGTGCTAGACAGAGGTGAAGGCGTGGATAGGGCCGACTTAAAATCGCCAACCCCAGAGCCGGGAATCGAACTCGGGACCCTTAGAACGGGAGCCGCGAACGAAACCACCGCGCTACCCCGGCGCCCCTTTTATTTTTTTTATTTTCTTAATAACATTCCTAACCATTTTTATTTAAATGTATTATATTTATGACATAAATAAACGTGGCGAATGTATGCATCGCATTTTACTGAAATAAACTTTGAGCTGCCTGCCTCGGTAGCATAGATGGTAGCATATCTGCCTCACGTTCAAGAGGTCCCGAGTTCAAATCTCGGTCATGGTGAGTTACCTGGATAAGTTTTTCCGGGGGTTTTCCCTTTCCTAAAAGACTAATGTCGGGTAACTCTAAGCTCCATGGACCCTGGGCGCATTTGAGCATCATTTCACCCATTCCATTCATCGTTCGATATGACTTAAAAGAAGTTAAAGGACGTAAAGTACACAAAAAATACTTTGAGCTCATATTTACATAACATTAAGTTTAAAAAATAGATATGTAAAATAAGAAATAAGCGAAAAGGTATGTTACACAGAGCTTACAAAAATACACAATATGACCAATATTTCTTCTGTAGCATCAACGACTGTGTAAATATTTCCTGCTGTTGTATAACATAAGAAATATACACAGTTTATATATAATATATGTGTATATAATATATATGTATATGCATATACATAAGTACTAAATCTGAAAAGCAATGAGTAGCCTGAAAATTGAGGGTTTTGTTCTTTTTACGCTTTTATGCCACATTGACTAAGAGCAGTTACAACAATTGACTGCTTTGGGTATGAACATTTAGCAGTATATTATTGCAACGAAGGCGGAATGGAGTTGCAGGTATTTAAACAGTAGACTTAAAATCAAATTACCCTTGACTGACAGACGCTATTGTGTTCCACGTGAATTTGGTATTGTGTTAGTTTCATACTTTGTAATTGTTGTTATACAATCTAGTATAATCATATTTAATACAGAATGATTGTTTAAAAGCAATTATATTTTACAAAATTGTTTACCAAACATTTTGTCCAGAGATAGTTTTGTACAGGAACATAAAACACCTAAAACATTTCTTAATGCTGTATGTAGTAAAACAATATTTACTGAGTGGCATGAAAATGGAAATTCCAATTGTAAGGTTGGCAGTACTTATGTTTAGTGTAACATCTATCATTTTAAATGTTTTGGAATTGCCGTTAAACTGTTTCCCCTAAAACCACTTGCGCAAGTGACAGGGAATATATATCTAATATTTGGTAAAGACAGAACAGCTTAAGATGTCCATTATGCAAACATATATACAGGGTGTTTCAAAACGATACCGAACGAATATATAGAAGTACTTGCTCAGCTTCTATGTGATACATATAGATAGTTTTTTTTTACCGCCAATAGAGTCGTATAAAAATGTTCTAGAATGAATGTGGATTAGGCAGTGACAGGAACAACGACACGTGCTTCAAGCTGTCGGAGTTCGTGGGTATGGGTCACACGCCGTGCCCCGTGCTGTAATTGTTTGTAAAGATACCGGCATACTGCGTAGTAGCTTGCTACTATTATTAAGAATTTCTTTGGCTTATGAAACCGCAATAAAGATGCTATTGCTTAAATTTTGCTTGCGAGTGTTTAATGTTCTTCAAAATTTCGTTATAGCAGTCCATGATGGCAAATAAGCTGGTGGACATATGCAACTTATATCTTTTAGAGGGAAGTTAATGTTAGTGAGGTTGAGGATGGAAGCATTAAATAATAAAGGAACAGAAAACAGCATCAAATAATTGTAGATAAATTAACCAAAACTAAATGGCTTATACAATGAGACGAACACTTTATTTCATGTGTTTGATAATACTAAATAAAGCAATTGTAACTGAAAAGGAAGCTGTTTATATTTACAGTAACTGGTTGAAATGAAATGTGTAGTGTTTAACGCTCGCTTTTACTACATACGGCACCACAGGCCGTGACACTGTTGGTACATGAGATGAAGATGGAGCACCGGTGGAATGAGATGGCGGGGGAAACCGGAGGTCCCGGAGAAAACCCGCCCCAGCGCCGTGTTGTTCACCACCAATCTCACTTTGCGGTCGCCTGGGATCGAACCCGGGCCACCTTGGTGAGAGCCAAGCGGTCTAACCACTGAGCCACGGCGCGGCCAGTAACTGTTTGTATTGTACAACTAAGATCATAAGAAAATGCTCTGAACTTAAAGAAATAAATATTATCATATTTTTTAATGAAAGTAAATCAATCGTGCGTTCGTTGAACTCCCTTCAGCTCTTCCATACATCAAAACCATATCCGTTATTTCGGCGTTCGTATAGTGCTCCATATTGCTCGGACTTGTTATCTAAGCACGCAAAATCCTCCCTGTTAGGACGGAATGTGTAGTTTTACACTGAAGAGTAAACTTTATTGTAAATATTACAGAAGGTCAGCAATCACCTTAATTTTGTCGCCTTATAGTCTGGCCAGCCTCACTTTCACATTTCTTATGCTCATTAAACAATGTTATGTTGCCTGTATTTTATGTCCTGCTAGTTTTAGTATGCATGTTTTATCCTGAAAGAAAGGACAAAGACTATAACAAATGGATACTGTGATATGGCGCTCACATTTCTTATAAAAGTTAGATCAATAAAAAGAAATCACAACTTTTATGTACATTTCTACTCACATGCCAAGACAAATGGCAGCATAGAGTATCAAATATCAGATGAAGAATTGAGCACGTTATAATTTGTTACTGCATCATCTCGTTTTCCCTTCTGCTCGATGTTTTAGGAAACTGTCGATTTAACGTTTTAGTTTTGTTGCCGGTACGTTTTTCTTTTCCTTCCTCTGCGCTTTCTTGTACGTGCTGAAATTCTTTGATTGATACAAGAGTGCGGCAGATGGGGATACACTTTGATCGGAACTTTGATTTGTTCTTCGTCTATTGCAGTCTCCTACAAATGATGGTATATTATTGCAAAAAACGTGACAAGTTGGGAGATTCTTTGTTCAACCTACTTTTATAAGACTACAGTTTTTACTTCTCATCTGAACATGTAACAGTAGTTTCCAGTTATATTTAGAAAAGTTATGAAAAGTTTATAAATTTATAAAAAATGATTATGTAAATCTATTTAGTCATTTAAATAAGTAAAAATATATGTAGTTTTGTGGTTGACCGTAGTAATAATTATATGACGTAATGCTGTGACGTGCAATTAAATCGGCCAATCACAAAATTAAGATAGGAGTAACGATAGTTACGAAAAATCAATGATCTTGATAGAAATGTTTTGTAATGTTGAGTGTGATGAATAGTGGTGCAAGATCAAGAACATTTAAGTAATAGTTTGAATCTGTTTAAATATAACAAAGTAAGAATTTATCGATATGTTGCAAGTGACTGGGAAAGGAAGTTCAAGTAAAATGTAATCCAAACAATATAATTAAATAGTTACAAAATTTGACTTCTCCGAAACTTTATTCCGAACCACGCCTGAAACCAAGATTCTCATGACTCTTATTTAATCAAACACAATCATCAAGAAACAACTCAAAATACAACGAATTAACCCTGTGCATCCCATCTCAAACATGGAAATCCCGCACTAAATTGTGCCCGAAGTGTGACTGATGAGGACGGAGATAAATTAACTACGGATAAAGAATTCCTGTCCCAACACGTAGAATTTAGTATCATTCTGAACCATCTAATCGTACGCTTAATTCTTTGACTGGACCTGAACATGCATATGCCGCAAGACTCGCTTTCAGGAGAGGCCAGGTTGGATCCCTGGTGGCCACACATTGGAGTGTGGAATTTTTTTTCGGGGGGGAGGGGGAGGTTACCCTAGTTAGCAAGGCGAATGCTGGAATGGTGTGTTCTTTATAATGACTTTCCTCTCCTTCATTTTCTCTCCCTGTTTCGGAAATTGTGTATAGGTCGACGGCGGGCAGATGACGTTGAGACTTGCGATTTAAACTTCTCGGCTCTGGCAGAGGTTGACCATTCGAGCCTCCATTACTGAGTCAAGCTTTCTTCGGTTCTTACTAGATGGTTCCTCTGAGCCACCCAACGACAATTTGGCGAGTCGCCACCGAGCACTTCCCACCCGGATGGTGAAGCCAATAACCGCCAGCTAACTCCACGCACCTGCCCCTTACTGCCCTCCTGCGATCCTTCCTGCAGCTTTTTTATCTCATTCTTTCCTCCCGGGAGCGTATGTACAAAATATCTAATTGTGCGTCGAGGTGCTAGGTGTCCTCTCCCTTATCTAAGTACATCTACCTACTTATTGTCATGCTGCTGAAATGGTTACGTTGGCTTTATCTTTGTTAATAGAAACCTCTCGGATAACGCACTGATTACTCCACGTAGACATAACATCTGTCAGTTGTGATTCCTGCGCATTCCATTGACTGAAGTGATGCGTTCATTGGTGCTTAGCAAACATCCGAGAGGCGCGCCAGTACCCCTCTCACTCTTACAAGAATAATCAGTGCGTTATCTGAGAGGTTTCTATTAACACCCTTCTGAGTTTACCTTCTGAGGGTAACCTTCTCAGCAGCACTTCTGTACTACATGGCAGAGCGTTGATGCGTATTGATCTTCAGTGACAGCGCCGCATTCCCCTGTTATCTTGTTTACTAGAAGAATGAAGTATTAGTAACTTGGCCTACAGTAAGTTACGAAACAAATAGATCACTAGGGAGCAGTGTATGTGATATGAATGTTTAGCCAATTATTACTATACACATATGTAAGTTACCATTGCAGCCCCTCGTTTTGTCGCATAACACAAAGGGATTTTGATGTCCTTTTGGTTCTCCTTGTCACAATGATCAGTCACTTTATATGACGCGTTTTATGATCATATGACACGATGTATGACACGTTGTTGTCCAGAAGACATGATTGCACCTGAAAAGAGTGTACATACACTGACTCGGCGTGTATGTGGGATAGGTTTGTGTAAATAACTCCGTGTGCATGTTTTCCACGTTTTGTCTTGTAGTATGCTATTGTTTAGTTGGGTCAACTGAGTCCTTACCACAAACATTAATATGAACAAAATAAACATTACAACAAAATTAAAAATGAAATCCTAATAGATGCGTTAAGCATCACAGTGTAATTTATCAGTGGCACACTCCCTCCCTCCCTAAAAGCTAGTCGCTAAATATTTACTACATTAGTAATCGATAGTTTTCTGATAACTTTCGATTTTGGAATATAACTGATGTGGCAAATTAAACTGTGAGGTAACATACTACGACCTTTGTCCAGCTTCTAGCTACCACTTCGTTAGTGTGATCTAACTCAACTATTCGCTTTCACTTCACCTATTTCCACTACCATTTAACTGTCTTCTTGATGTAGTGATGTAATAAAATATGGATGATGTAGTCTCTTGTTCAGGATGGCTCGCTCTATGCAGTTGAACATAAGACTCCTCTAATCTCTTGCATTAGCAGCACTCATTGGACGTCGCAGCAGTCATCTCATACTTGTTCGGATCACTTTTCTTCGAACCGGAAACGCACTTTCTAACTCGTTCACTCGCGGGAGGAACTTTCCAGGGAATATTGTAGATCACTTGAATGTAAATTTAAGTCTAGATGAAGTCAAATTTTCGTTTTACTGTAGGCATGCTGCAAAGGTCCATAAATTTCATAAAATGTAACTATGATATAGCTATAACTATATAATAATATAATATAAATTACGTATAACATAACTAAGTTACAGTTTATTATTTTGGAATAATTAATTTTAAATAGTAATAAATAAACCCTAGCGCGACAGCCCTAAGAGGGCCAAGGCCTACCAACCCGACTGCAGGCTTCGCGCACACTTACGCAAGGTAGAGGTGGGCGATCATCCACCCGATACGGAGGTGATGTGGTCAGCATCTCGGCATGTCCCAGCCGCAAAGTTGGCTTTCTAGATCAGGGCCGCTTACCTAGTGTAAGTTCCTCACTTTCCTCACGATGATGAGTGGGCTTCGGTCCTATACCCGGGACTTAAAATCCGCAACCCATGTGTGGGATCGAACCCGGCCTCTTTCCGTAGCCAAGGACCAAGGCATAAATAATGAACATTATTTATAATCGTAATGTTCATATTTTACTATCCTTCAGACAAATACAAATACATCGGATTTCAGTGACATTTTGAATCATGTATAGAAGATCTTTTAGATAATGTTAAATCATAGGTTGCTTTGGTCCAGACATCCTCCTTTTACTGCTCCAAGAGAGTTCTTTCTTCTCGTTCAGATGGGTGGGTAATTAGCCCATATTATTCATAACGGAATGCGCACAAGCCACGGAATGCATCTAGGAGATGCTGATTTTTCCGCTCCATGTATAGCAACTATGCCCATTCAGTATCGTGAGGAATGAGGGGAAGGTATAATAGGTAGGAATCTATAGGTGTACTGAACGTTGGGAAGCGTAATACCGACACCCTTCCTGTATCTCGCTTAAACGTCCGTTTGTCTGCGGGATTGGCCGACGGACGAGTTTGTCTGCTACGCCTTGTAAAGTTGTCTTGCCACTTATTTATCTAATATTATTATTATTATTATTATTATTATTATTATTATTATTATTATTATTATTATTATTATTATTATTATTATTATTATTATTATTATTATTATTATTATTATTATTATTATTATTATTATTATTATTATTATTATTATTATTATTATTATTATTATTATTATTATTATTATTATTATTATTATTATTATTATTATTATTATTATTATTATTATTATTATTATTATTATTATTATTATTATTATTATTATTATTATTATTATTATTATTATTATTATTATTATTATTATTATTATTATCATTATTATCATCATCATCATCATCATCATCATCATCATCATCATCATCATCATCATCATCATCATCATTGTTGTTGTTGCACTTCAGAAACATGCTTCTAAGTTTCCCACGTGTATCGCTTTTATATGTTTATGTCATGAAGTTAATATAGAAAACTAAATGTTCCTCTTATCCACTTTACAAATTTTCGATGTTGTGATTTAAGCTTCAGGGACACGAGTGTATCGTTTTATCGAAAGAAAACATGGCAGAAATTATGAAAACAAACTTGAAATTCCGCAGTTATAACAGAAATAACAATTACGATTAAAGAACCTTGAGTGTGTCCATTATTTGAACTCTGTAGTAAATTTAGGAAGTCATGAATTTGCTGAACACCCATCTCAGCCCCTATTGGAATAACGTTATACAATATAATCAAATAAAGTTTTGTTAAGTGTTACAGAAAGGTGATATACCTAAAGGATTTCAGAGAATATGATGTAAAGATTTCTTAGTGGTTTTCTCAATGTAGTATAATCGTGTTCCTAAATCTTTGAAATTTGCAATAGTGCACGACTTCTTTTCATTGCTTGCAGTAATTTTCAAGGTTTGCTATGCTGTGGTGCATTATCTATACTTATTCGTATTTCCACCTTATAGTATTCTTTATCAAATAAATTATTTATTTTTATTAAGAGAGGGTAATTTTAATGTTGCTTATAATGTGAAAATAAGTACATATTACAAACATATAAGGCATCTTCAGAAGTAGATTCTAAAAGAGCAAGAAATAGTAGTTCTTTCAACACAATATTTTGTTATTTTTATACTCTTTAAGTGTAATACAATTTTATGTGTTGCACTTACATGGCTTTCTCTTCTCTTTTACAAACAATTCTTGCAAATTCTTATTCCTATGTCTGCTTAATGTTAATCGAGATTAAAAAAATTGCAAAATTTTGCCAAAATTACCAAATTGCTAAGTTTCTTGTAGGCGAATGGTGAATATGTAAATAATGCGGAATACTCTAAACGGTAGTCAAATTTTTAAGGATGTGGTGGATATGGTGTTTGAAAGTTCATTTTCTTTACTTGGCCAAAATAATAAAAAGTGAATAAGGACTTCCATTTGAGACATGTGCGATATCGATATCGATATCGGAGCTTTATCGAAGTTTTAGGTGAAATGCTACACTTCTTCTGTTTACTGGTAGTAGAGAAAGAAAGAAACCTGGAAAGAAGTAAACAAACATACCAAATTACTAAACACTAAAAATGAATCAAAACTTATAGAATGGAATGTCTTATATAATAAGTTTCAGCTCTAAAACAGTATTTGTCTTTATTAATAATAGAAAAACGCAGCTCAATACTTCATCATTGCTTTTTTCTACTATTTCAATTTATGCTTAATTTTTTCATACTTCAATGTGATTCATATTATAAATGTACACAACTATAATCTCAATATACAGAACAGGAGAAACACAAGATGACTCTGCGGTAGAATGAATGCTGAATTTTTGGAAGTCAATGTTATGATTTTCTGCATCACTGGAACAATATTGACGTTTGAAATGATATATATATAGTGACTTTGTGGGTTCGTGAAATTGAAAGTGCAATTGCACAAACTCAAAATGTTCTTTATTTCGACCGAAGTACAGTTGGAACACTTGCCGATTACACAGAATTACGTAGCGCACACAATTAAAATTCACCAGTTCGTCTGTCACCAGTCCACTCTGCACTCGCAGTTACGCACAACTCCTCCGATGCACGTTCACAGTTTCACTCACTCGGCGCTTCTCACGGCTGCTCACCAAGAACTGAGCTGACTCGCCAACTGCAGGCCTTATATAGGGAAGATCGCCGTTTCTGGAAGGTTTGCGGCGTGCACAATTATCCCGAGGTTTCCAGACGTCTGGTGGGAGGGAAAAGAGACGGTACAGGGCTCGTGCCGCTCTCCTAATCATCCCTTCAGTTAGTGACAGGACACAAATGGGTAGGCGTGCGCTCAATGCTTCCCGTCTGGCCCTACTGTCGGCCGGTTCTATCGGGAGTTCCGACGTTCGGGTGACAATATCTAATTTACAACACTGTCCTTTGCTGTATTTTCAGAGAAATCGTCAATGCTTGGTACAGTCTGTTTAGTTAACGCGTGTGCACGTCGGCCTCTGCCTTTGACGAACCCTTATAATCGTTTTACAAGACAGACCCTCTTTCTCGCAGTCCTTTCTGCTAGGTTGCCACCTTTCTCGATACGTCAGGGGTATCGTACGAGGTTTCGTCTAAATAAATTATCTTATGTCCATTACTGCGAAACTTCCTTAGTTTTGACAAATAACCATTAGAATTGTAGCTTGGCGCTATATAGATATACAATTCTACTGGTTTCCATAATGACCCTTAACTTATTCAAAGTGCAGTATTTGAAACCCAGCTCCTTTAGGAGACCGCGCAAAGTGAAGCGCCCATAAGGAAAATCACAAATTTCTTGCAAATGTGCAACCAATTCGTCTAAGGTGGGCGCTCTCCCTTTTGAATAGAATCTATAAATTTCTCGACGAATTAAATCACATGTGAAATTATCTACTTTAGAGAAACGTTTCCTTTTGTTTTGGCACTTGATCGGCGTCTTTGGTAGTCCGTTCGTCACAATATTTCTTACGGTATTTCTGTTCTTTGCACAAAATTATTTGTCAGCACATATTTATATGTGTTCAAAACAAGCGCTTGAATTTGCTTAGAAACAGTTCCCGTTATAGCTTTGGTTTTTGGAGGCTTTTCCAGTAATATAACTCGGCCTAGTTATTCACACTGTCTTCACTTTGATTAATTTCACGTGATTGAAAGTAATCTACTACTTCATTTGCATTTACCACTGCATTTCCCTCCTACGGTCTCCACATGGTGACACATAACGAATTCCTTCACGTAATGAAACAGATCAACTGAAAGTTGGAACTTTGGCAACTGAGACTCCACGTGGAGTAGACATGTGACTGTCACTTCGAGAAAATCAGGTTTGCTATTGGTCCTCAACGATAGTGTTCCATTTCTAAAGTGTTTAGATAGATTTATGACGGTCATTAGTGGGCGGTCGGGTCAGGTTCCTTTGACTCCGAACTGCACACCCGTTGACTAGACAGACTTTATAAATAGGTGTAATTGAAACATCCATAACGGGCTTAATTTCAATATTTGGTTCTATGAGTGTAAAATAAAACTGAATATACAGAGTTTTCATTTAATAATGCGTCTAGGCGCTGTGCCTAGAAGCTGATCAGCATAATACTAGCTTACGGCAACAGAAATTTGTCAACAGCAAGTTCGTTTCCACTAAGTGGAAAAGTTAACTAACTTTACTCTACTCCACTAACTTTACTTGTAGAATGAATGCGCATTGTTCGGGTTATGCAAGAAAGATTAACATGTCTCAGTGTTTATTTTAGGGCTTTGTGTGTGACATGGTGATACCTAGTTTTTGTCTACTTTTATGAGTATTGTCCTACACTTCGGAATGAACGCTTTGCTATCCAAGCAACGTCTTTGACTCATCTGTACTATGTTACATCCTTCCTCTTACAGACGCCACCCGCTTCTAACAATTGATACAAAAAGTGACGTCATGAAAATTAAACTACTTATGCCCGATTTCACCAACAGATGTTAAAATCGACGTTAACAAATGTAACGTAACAATTGTCACAGCGCTAAACCTAATGTTAAATTTCTTGCATTTCACCAACCTGTTTTCTTAAAATGTTAACAAACCTATGTTAACGCCAAGAAACTTGTATTTATCACAGCTATAGAAGGCTATGGATGATTTTCCGAACGTACTCCGATGTGCTTTTGTTTTCATTTTCGTCTGCACAAATGGCGGATGAACAAAATCATAAATAAAGCCGCGAGACAAATTTCTCATCGACGGAGAAAGAATTGTTAATTGAAATGGTGACGAAGTGTAAGGATATCGTAGAAAATAAGTGGACGGATGCAGTGAATGTAAAAGAGAAAGATGTAGCGAGGAAAATATTGGAAACGAATTTAATTCAAATGAATGTGTCACTACTACAAGCACCACAACTTGTCAGTATTACGTAAATTTAAAACGAGGTGCGAAGAACAAGTGCCTTAAACGTTTCAAGACGGGAGGTGAACAATGTATTATCCACATAATTCAGTGAATTATAAAATCGCAAAGTTATTAATACTTGAAGCAAAGGCGAGATCGGCATATGCCTTTCGATGTATATTCTAACTCATTATTACGTGAATTCAAAACCAGGTGCGAAGAAGGATAAGTGACTTCAACGTTTCAAGACGGCAGGTGGACAGTGTATTTACCCACATAATTCAGTGAATTATAAAATTGCAAGATTACTAATACTTGAAGCTAAGGCGAGATAGTAATATTCCTTTCGTTGCATGTTCTAACTCAGTATTACGTAAATTTAAAACGAGGAGCGAGGAAGGGCAAGTTACTTGAACGTTTCAAGACGGGAGGTGGACAATGTATTTATCCACATAATTCAGTGAATTATAAAATCGCAAGGTTATTGATACTTGAAGCAAAGGCGAGATTGCCATATTCCTTTCGATGCATGTTCTAACCTCTCTTGTACTTCCGCAGTAACCTTCATAGCAACATATTTTGACAGTCTATACCTCCGTAAAATTTTTTTCTTCGTATATTTCCTCAAAATCATTTCTCCTCATAGGCCGCACTCCATTATGAATGCCATTTAGACTGTCTTAAATATAGCAAATCGACACCAACAGCTGAGTTCATGCTCGCCATCTTGACTATTTGCAATTGTTAAGGACTTAACATTAGAAATTCGGTTTGTTAGTTTAACATGAGATTTAACACGAGTGTTACGCTAACACTTGTTGGTGAAATGCAATTTTTGTTCTATTGATAAACTCGTGTTAAGTCTTAACATTTGTTGGTGAAAACGGGCGTTAGTGTTTGTTACTCGGGGTATTTAGAAATGTACATGCATTAGTGGCTCTGCTATTGTGCTTACATACGTAAGTACACTGGTTAGGCAGAGCACAGGTAAATCCCCCCTTGGCCACAAATAAACAGAAATACAATCCTATTTTTCCTGAGTAATACAAATGTTCACGAGCGTACTCCAGCATCGCTTGCCGTGGAGCCGTGGGCTTGATTGTTGTAGTTCCGGTTCCCAGTCATGGAAAGTTCCCGGGTTCGATTCCAACTATCGGTGAGGAGCTTTTAAGTCTGGGTAATTCTCAAAGGTCGAAGTTACTGAACTTCCAGGGGAGAAAGGAGAAGCACAAAGGGTATTTAAGTCGAGTTCTTCATTAAATGAAAACAAAAGAGCCCTAAGCAATTAACTGATTGAGAAATTTAGTAAAACACAAGTATGTACACAATTAATTAATCGAGCTAATAAAGTATCTGCTTTATAAATCCAATACGGGAAAATATAAACAACATAAATTGGTATCGTTGTTATAAATAGGCCGAATATCAAGTAATATTACAGATCCGAGGTGTGTAATTTGTGCGTATGCAAAATTGTGGCAAAACTGGGTTTATAGTATAAAGTGAAGAGATAATATAAATTAACTGCTGTTGTATCACATACATAATAAGAATTGCCGTAATCTGCTGCATTGGTTATTGGATAATAACTATTTTTGTGCCAGTCGATTCTGAGTAATTTTAGTTGAGTTTAGGCTTTTGAATCGGAAGCTCAAAGGGAATGCTGATGTACGCCAAATGCGTTTATATTTCATTGCAATAATGAAGACATTGATAGTTAATTTGATATTCATATGTTAATAAAACTGCATGTTTAGCTGTTATGAAAACACTAATAAAACCTCAACTCAAAAATACTATAACTAGCTTATTTTCTTCTTGAATCCCATGAGGAAAGCATATTTGTTTTTGAACAATTGTGTTTTGGGTAAATTGAGATAGATCAAATGGTTTTCAGTTTTTAATTGTTAATCCAATGTATATAATGTTACACCAGAACATACAAAGAAACAAACCAAAATCAAAGCAAATTGAAAGTTTTTTTTCACAGGTCATCCATCATAGGTAATAATTCCTCACAATTAAAGATTCATTTAAACAATAGGTAGAGCCAGTTTGGAGAACCCAATGCAGATTCGCATACTGCTCCATATTCGTTGCAGCTTCACTGCTCATCGAGATTGTATTTTTCTTTATTTTATATACTGTATAATATCACAAAAATATCTGTCTTTTGTTTCATCTAGTTAACCTGGAATGAGAGAGTAATTTTTTTTCCACCTAAGTGGATGACATTTATGTCATTCTCAGCCCTTGTATATTTTTTGTGAGGAATGTTCATTTAAAATATCTGTAGCATTTAATTTTATAGAAATAAGTAGCTTATACATAACAGAGACAACAGACAGAGAGGGAGAGAAAGAGAGTGAGAGAGAGATAGAGAGAAGAGGGGGCTGCAAATAATTTTGCTTAAGATTTGGAACATTTTGACGAATAAAACATTTACAATTCGTTTTGTAATTCTACTGAACAAGTTTTCTTCCCTTATACAAATAAAGCATGGCTTAATCTCATTTTTGTTTGTAAGATTGTTGTATACTACGAATGGAAAGAGCGATGCAGATGAGCCTACAATTTTAAAATTATATCTTCTTAGGAAAGTGAAAAACTCTGGAAAACTCCGATGCATTCTTACTGAGAATCATGGGATATACATACCAAATACTTTAGAAGAGGTGTTTGTGGATTATATACTTTGTTTTGGCATAATTAGAATGTTTTTGCGTCGTACTTCATTTCAGAGTAATTTTATATGTTACTCTGAGCGTAGTCATTTTCCACGGTGATGTAATTTTAAGCGAACTTTTTCACTACAGAGTTACTTTCAGCAGAATACCCCGCACGTAATTCAATGACCACGGTGCGGGATGTTTACGGAAACCGAATAATTAGTGCAGGTTTATGGCCAACACGTTTCTCTAATTTTTATGTGTGAGGTAGATTAAAAAAGCAAGTTTCACAAATGTAGCCTTGACGTTCTAGATGAGTTGATGGATGCGACTCACAAAAACGCGAGAGGTTCATGTAAAGGTTACATTGGGATATACCAGAATAGGATAAATAGATCCGGAGTGTACCTTTTTGTTATAATTTCTTAAATACGTTTTCTGCAAGAAATAATAGCCCGGAATTGTACACCCATTGCCAAACATTTTGCTTTTCTATTGTAACGGCACGTAAAATGAACAACCGGATTGCTTCCTCGTGGGAAGTGAGCATTCGGGACGTCCCGGTTTCGATTCCCATCGTATCGATAGTTTGATCATAGTCTTTTCGTGGTCGGTGATTGAATGCTGAGATGGTGTCCCTTTTACAACGAATTTCTGGTCCTCATCATTTCGTTATATCTGTTTTACGTCATCCAATTTAGGATTGTAGAACCAGGCACGACATTTGATGTGTTACGGTGAATTTTGAGCTTTGGAAATATTCTCCAAGTCCTGACACCCATAACATAGACTTTGCTAGAAGAGGGCTAGCTGGCATCAGGTGTAATGTTGAAGTCGTCAGGGACCCATGTTTGCTAGCGCACATCGTCGTCAGGGTCGACTCCTCCCTTCATTCCTCCCTTCCAGGGTTCATATTGGAAATGTAGAGTCCACTATGACCTAAGTGGATACTATTCTCCTGTTCATGGAGGTCTCTCTGTTTAATCGCTACCTCTTAGTTCAGCCTGGAAGAACTCTAAAATATATTTTTGACTAATGATGACAGAAACAAAAATAAAAGGAATGACACGGCCAAATTGCATGTTAAAATGTAGAATTTAAATGCAAAATTATAGATTTGAAAACTCAGTTTGGCTCTCTTACGAGAGCTATCACTAGTCACATTGGCATGCTTCCAGCATGTGTGAGGATCGAGGTGGCCATGACTTTGATATTAACGAAGTGGTACAACTTCTCTGAAAATAGTTAATAATTTAATTTCAGCGCTTCTAAAGATTAATACGGTAGTTTACACAATTACAGCCTCGTGTTTTGCGTTACTTTTATTATTCTTAAAGCTATCCTCACCGTTATAAGTAAAAATATGATTGATGTGAAAGTGAAGGATTTCTTTCTTCCCATAGACATGGATATATTATATTTCCGTTAAATCATATAAATACTAATGAATTTCAAGAGAATGGATATCTAGATATAGAAGGTGGCCTTTCGTATGTGGAAACTGTAAGTACTGAATAGTACTTGAATTATTTCTACCAGTGATGCCAACAAAGCAATAAATATCTGAAGGTGCATATGCAGAAGACGGTCATTCAGTAAACAAAGCTTTACAGCAACATAGAGCTTAACAAACAATATTATCATTATCTAAACGGAATAAAGGTTTTATGACTAAGAATCAGAAAATTGAAGCTTTTATCATGGATGCTGCCTTCTGTAATTAAAACAGCATGTTCCGTACACAAACTAATAATCTTTCATGCAACGATAACACGCAGCATCTAGTTCATTAATTCCCACAGTTCCTACTCATAATGGATTCCAAACATAAACAAACATGTACGAAACTTCTGAGGAGCCTAAAGCGAATGTACCATCAGTTCGCTTAAAAATATTGAAAATTATCAGAATCTAATACAGAGCATGCTCAATCACACAAAATCAACATTTCACCCATAACTAAGAGATTCAACAATGAAGGGATTCTCATCAACTTAAGACGATTTTCGATCTTTAACTGCATATTGTGAATTCGTACGTCAACCATATTACACTTGCAGGAATCAGAAGATAAAAGGTTTCCAGTAACCTTCCTTACTCTATTAGCAGTTCGGAAATACTAAATTCACTGCAGAAATTACACTATCCTGTGCAGAAACTTTCTACACTCGTGGGAAAGAATGAACAGCTATTATCTATCTGTGCAGTAGAACTGGAAAATAATGATGCAGGATAATCAATCCTGAATTTAGCACATCTACTTTACAATGCCATGAGAGTTGAACCACGCAAAATGTCCAGAAATATACCACAGTGTACTCGCTGGCAAAACTACGGGCATACCAAGAATTATTGTCAACTTGTACCAAAATGTTTACGCTGTCTCAGTGCTCATCATTTCTCAGAATGCCATCTATCCTCCGAAAAGTGTGAACTCCAGCGAGCAACATCCAGATAATTGTAGGGCATGGCAACAGTACATACAAATAAAGGAACTCTCCGATAGGACGGGGACAGCAAACGGCAATTACTGCTTCTGCTACTCTTCCTCACGTAGCTCCTTTCCTCATCTGAAGCAACCAGCATTTACAACGAATCCAGAACAGGGTAAACAATCTACACCACAACAATCAGCATCTACAGGAAACTCAAGGTCATATCAGTACAGCTATTCACAAAATATTCGTTGAGGGTAAAAGCAATCTTTACCTATATCAGAACCCTCAACATATTCTCTACTCACTAAAACTTTGCAAATATTTATTCCTCACATCATTTCATTCCTAATCTCTCATCTAACAACAATTTAAAAACTTAATCTCAATTATATCACCAGATTTACAAAATGGCAGCACATAATACAGCCTCTATTGATAACCAACAATTGTAAATGTATAGTTCTTCATTTTGTTGATTATCTGTTACCATACATCGCATTGTAAATATTGCATTACATTTATTCTTAAATGTTCACTGCACCATATATTGTGAGTATTAATCAGGTTATGGTATATATTATATAATACTAGTATAATTCATTGTGATAGAGCCTGTTACTGTATTAATGTCACATTGTTGGTTTTTGTTAATGACAACACCGCTGATCAGTCAATCTTCCATCCCAAAATCTAGACTGCTTTCACGGAGCGCAGACAATCTTTAGCAAGGTCATTTTGCTCGCCACAAGTTTCTTAGAACAGTGTTCCTACAGATATTTAGGCAATCCTTTACAATGACTATCCTCTTCAAATGGACGCAAATACTTCAAAAACTGGCACCTTCTTAATCCATTTTATCATATTTCTGAGTGTTTTAACTGTAATGTTAACACCGTTGCCACAGTTGATTGTAGTTTCTATGACTTGAAATAAAATATGTAAAAAAAATTACGGTGGGAAAGGAAGATCCTGAGAAATATATATGGAGCGATGAGGGATTAAAAAAAAAATAGAGACATTCACCAGTTTAAGTATCATTATAGGTGCAAGTTCCAGCAAAATTAAGCAGACAGAGGAGGGAGTCACATTGTTTTATGCCTCGTACAGGCTAAAAACTGTCAAAATATATACTCCTTAGAAGACTTCCTTTCTTACACAGCATTACTTATGTTTTCCGAAATCATCCCTGTATTCCCTGAAGCTGCTATTTGTTTTAAGGCAATAAAGGAAGATTTAATTAAAGCTTTGAGGAAAGAACAGACTTAAAATGTGTTAAAACACTTGATAAATAATTACACATATTCCTTCTCAGTATAAGATATTACCTGTGGCGCCATCTCTGGAGAGCGTTTCCAGTTCGGTTCTCAGTTCTGGAATTTCTCTCTTGGCGGACAATCGCTGTAACTAACAGATAGTCTACTACAGACATTTAACGTGTTATACTCTCAATCCGCTAAGGCCTCAAAGAAAATTATATCAAATAAGTTGTCATAAATTATGCTTTTCAGTAATATTAGAATTTATATGTACTAAGAGCTTGTCCATATGTTATGACTTATAACTTAAAGAAAATTAAAAAAAAAATCGAATACGAATTTACGTTTGTTAGACACACAAAACTGGAGAACGGCTGAACCGATTTGCCTAATTTTGGTTTTGAAATATTTGTTTAAGTCCGAGGAAGGTTTAAAAGGTGAGAAAAAAATTCTGAAGTGATAATGGACCGCATTATTAATTAACTAAATATAAAACACACGCAAACTTAACGGAACACTTACTTCTTTTATTTTCGACAAACTAAATCATTTTCAAGTAGAAAGATATTGCACTCCTTGCCGAAGTCTTCAAAGCTATTTCACTTACCATATTTTATTAACCCGCGTATTCCGATGATTCCAGCGGATTTAGCTTTTGATTTTAAGCGTCTACAATTTCCCTGCGTTTGGCCTTTGCGATGAACATAAATACATTTCAAGGGCAATCGTTTGCGTAAGCTTTTGGAGTTTCCCTGTTTCTCTGATGGGCAATTATACCTTATGTGTTCGCGCGTCGGAAAACCACCATCTTTATATATTTACGCACCACAAAAATGCGAAAAATATTGTTTGTCAAAAAGCTTTAAAGTAATTAACTTAATTGTAACTATGTTGTATTCAAACTTCATCCCCAATTGCAGGGTAAATAACTACGTAATCCGAATTTGTTTTATTTATATAGATAAGCTCAAACAGTTTTTATTGGAGATAAGAAGTTCGCCGGGTCAGCTAGTAAATAAGTAAAAAAAAGTTATGTGCAAGTGGGTGGGAAATGTAAAAAGAATGAAGAGTGGAAAGGGTACTGAGATAGCATAAAAACACATCTGATTAGCTGCAGATCAGAGTTAAAAGATGGCAAAATCTTCACCATTCTTTGCCCTGGACAAGTTTTCCTTTAATAACTGTGAACGCGCTCATTACATGTATTTTAACTTAGTTTTCATTTTGTTTACCACTCTGACTATTGTGAACCCGTTGTAACATGCCATGACCTTTTTGTGGCGCTGTCTTACAAAGCAAAGGAGGATAATGTTTCTCCCTCGTCATTTAGGACATTAGACGTTTATTTTCTGAAAGATTATCATTATATCCAAGTTGGATATTACAATATATAGCTTGTGTAATGAATGATACCCACATGAAAATGAAGCTGTTTTCGATTACGAGGGTTGGGCGGTAAGCTATGCTGATGAGATCATATGGTTGGCAAGTTTCGGAAACGAGGGAAAGAGAAAACGCAGAATTTTGAAGAGAAGATATAATGATGATGGATGGGTGATTATGCAGAATTAATTATCCTCATGTCGCATGAAACCAGGAACCAGACTCTAGTAATTACACCCAGATAGCCTGATCCAGGAGAATTTAAACCTGTAACTTTCCTAATTGAGTAAGCGAAGATCTATATCAAATTAAAGGAGATGTGTGTCAAAATCTTGCAGGGATACGATTAAGACTATGTTGGCACTTTATTTCTGCTCAGCTTTTAAATTTCACGCCTGTTAGAGAAAACTGAAATTGGGCTCTCCGCAGATAGCCTATTCAGGAGGGAAGGAAAAATCTGATCTGAAGTCATAAAGTAAGTAAAAATAGCTTTGAGAGATTTTTTGGTCGCTCTCAGTTGATGCATTTTTTTTCAGTTTAAATGTGCATAGTTCTAATTATAACAAATTAATCAGCAACCCATATGTATATTGTTGTGCGTACCAACTGCAACTGGAGTGAGATTTATTTCATTGTCTCATAATTAAAAGAAAGTTTATGGAGATTACAACAAATAAATAAATATTAATTAACATAGGTGCTATTTCAAATGACACATTGCCTCCATATCCTCTTTCTGTTTAATTTTGTGTTTCTGGAGTCATACTGTTTAGGTGATATAGATCCGCATTTTATAATCCAACCTGAAAACATCGACCCCATTACTAGGATCTACCCGTGTATTTAACTTGGATGTTAAACACTCGATGAAAATAGTACTAATATAGAGGTTATCACATCGCCTGTAGTATATTCGTAATTAGAGAGCTGACGTTTGTACCTATGCAAATATTCACTGGAACCAGTGAATACTATATGTTAGACCGAATGTTTGTATCCCATGTTACTAACAAGCTCAATTGGAACGAACACAGGACTACAATCTCATTTGTCTGCTGTGAGGGTGGTTCGAATCCTCTGAATAAGTATACTAATTTTTTTACCATGTAATACTCACAATTTGTAATTATTATTCTGAAAACTGTTATTATTTTTATTTTTAAGGCAAGGCTACACTGAAAATTCCAAATTCTATAATAATAAACCTATCATTATGGAAATTTAGCCACATAATTGGAGTATCATTTTAAACTTGCATGCAAATTTTTATATTGCTACACCGAATAGTTTATTAATTATTTTTTTGTGAATATATTGTAAAAATTAAAAATGTTCTACGCGTCAAAAAATTTGAGATTTTAAGTTGAATCTTTGTTTTCGGCTGGTACAGATCAATTTTAAAAGACCCACATTCTTATTTTTTGGAATACTCTTGTAGCATTTGTTCTAAAATATTTTACACGTGTTAGCTCTCAACATTTTGAAAATATTAACTTATTTTATTACTTAACACCATATAATTGTAAAAACATGAGCATTAACAAAAAAGGGGAATGTGAAGTTTCTTACTTACATATTATGGTCCTATCCTGGAAGTTTCACCAAGTTAAATGGAAAACTTTGACTCGTGGGGCATTTTGTATACTGAAAAGTGTTAGAAGAAAAGTTTGTCAGAAAATGAACTTTAAAGACATGATTGTTAGTTAAAAGTCTCTTTAAATTGCTACGTGATGACCTAAAGTGGTGAAAATGATAAAATTAGCATGCCATCTATTACTACAAACCCTAAGCCACCAAAAATGCCAAAAAAGAAAATTCCATGACTTGCAACATTTTCGTCGAATTTTCGGGTAGCCTTGCCTTAATTGTTTTATTTATGTTTTATGACATTGTTTGATGTTTATTTGCTGGTGAACTACAAGTAGGTAAGTGTCTAAACACACCTATAAGTAGGTGCAATAGAAATAGGGATCATTTATACACATTTGAACACAGAAAACAAGGAAATTACTGTATCGGAATTTAACATGGAGGTTAAAGACAATTTTACAGACATAGAATTATTGTGCTATTAAGAATGTCGATTCCAATTGGTTTGTTTTGTGGTGCTGCAATGATCCTTTTCCTATTCCTAGAACACTACTCTTCTAACGAAGCTAGTGCTCGAACTGATGACCTTCTTGGATAATTCACATCCTCAGGGACTTTATAATTAAATTATTGTAAATTCGGTTTCCAAGTTTCGATGAACATAAAAAGAGTATTTACAATACTAAGACTGGAACCTGTGTTATTGGGTGTTAGGGCACAGGAGACGGCATAATCCCATGGAGCTATTTCGGGACCTGCGTGAAAGCGTGTTCTGGGTTCAGTACTACGACTTGTATGCCAGGCGCTATACCTTTGCCACCTTGCGAGTTCTCGTGCTTATTTTAGCCTTTTGAGGCACTTTTAATCATTTTCTGGGTATTTTAATATTGCTACATAAATGGCAAAAGCTCTTATGCATGTTAATTGAGATTCACGAGAGGTAGTTTAAGCAAAAATGTAAAGAAACCGTTGTTTAATAATATGCCCGTCTTGACTGTACAACTCCATGATGGATGGGGCGTGTCTCTAATTTTTTCCTAATTTTTGGCAGCCAACCCCTGCTCTAAGTACAAGAAACCGCCATTTTCTTTTTAGCTGACGTTGTTAGTGTACTCATACGATAGGTCATTTTTTACGAGGCGTTTACTGAATTACTTTGCAATGTATACACCAATAAAAAGTTTGTAAAATCGCCTGGAAACCGGAATTCGCTCTCAGTAAAGGAGTCGTATGTTTTTTAGGTGTACTTTAGCGGCAAGTACGTTTTGTCCCTTAAACCGCTATTCCTCTGAATTTTGCGCATTCCTTTTTCAAAGAACGTCAAGCAATACAGTTTAGAAAGCGCAAAACTGGACTAAGGCTCACATACCGTTTGATGGGTGGCCTACCATCCAAAAAAATAAGGCGCGGCTGGTATATACTTGCATATATACCAGGTGCCTTAGTGGTTTAGTCCAGTATTCGGGAAGCGAATGTCGGTTGCAAACAAATTAACCAAAATGGTAAGAACAGGTTGGCGCTACGTAGGCGATGTTTGAGACACATTATATCGTGGTCTCTTATGAATCAAAATTAATATGACGTATTGAGTGGAATAGTGAAACAAAGACGTTAGTGTGGAGCTAAGATTTCTGTAATGCATTTATTTGTCTCTATGCTTAACTCCCATTAATTGATAATTGTTTAACAAATCCGAAGGTAATGCAGAAAGTCTAAAAACATTAGGTTAACGTAGATGTGAGAGTAGAAAGTGCAGAAATGTTTTCTTGTATAAAGATTTCACAAATAGGGGTTCAAATGTCAGTGGTTCAAGACATTTTTCATTAAAAGGTTACTGTTATTCATTCGGTTCAAGGCAAAGGCCTTGGATCCAAATGACTACTAATATTCGTATAAAAATAAATTATTATGCTAAGCCCTTGCGTAAGAAAATTATTGTATTTTTATCAATACTTTCTCAAGTGCAACTTAAATGCTTAAAATATATAATTTATTAAAACTTTCATACAAATTTTCAATCCCCAATTACAAAACTGATTTATAAAATGAGAAGATGAAATGAAGCCCAACTCTCAAAAATGAGATGCTGTCTTAGAGCTATAACATTTTTGCAGACAAATTTATTAGCGATACACCCGAGTAAAGACAGGTCCAAACGCCAATTGGGTCAGTGGAATTATATCAACTCACGTGGAATATTAAACAATATTTCACTTTTAATGAAATTTCCCTCCTGATATGGCATCAGTTACTTTGTGTATTTTAAGTTATAAATTTTATACATTTAATACACCTTAAATTCACCTAAAATCGTGTAACTTAAAGTTTCGAAGTGATAACAGAATTGTTCTAACATGAAAATGAAACAGATATATTTAAAAGGAAATGAGATTTTGAAAACTTACGTGTTACTTTCATATGAATCTTTACCTACCTTCGTTTATTAATATATATTGTTGCATACCAGGGTTGTAAGGGGGGGGGGGGTTGAAAGACTTACAAACCTAATCTACAACTGGGGTTGTAGCTATAGGGATGGTAGAGCAAAATAAAACATCAAACAGTCAACCTGAGCCGACTAACTCTATTTAAAGAAACCTAGTAACTATACAGAGTATTTCCTGAGTCTAGAAGAGACCAGGGGTGCTTTGGTAATACTTGGTGACATAATAATTTAATAAGATCTTACCATTGGTGATGTGTTGGGTGTATGGCTGGTCCGAAGAAGTATAATCTGCTGAGTCCGGCGGGGGTTATGGTATTCGTAGAAACACTGTCAGATAAACCGACATAGAGTCCCCTCTGGCATCCCTACGACGTTTCACACCGAGGGCTAACTTTACCAGGCTTAAATAGCGGTTCTACAAAAAGTCAATTCAGCGATTCCCACTAACTATTAATTTTGCATCATACTGTTTTGCGTTATTGAGGAAATGTTTAAGCCTGTCCTGACCCATTATTTCTTCTGGTCAGCAGATTCAGTCTGGGTCACATGTGGATAATTTCCTTATGCCAACAGACTGCCAGTCAGCGGAATTTACGTTTGACATACATTTCTGTTAGAATCAATACATGTTACAGAATACCGAAATTTCCAAATCTAACTCAGCCTATACACGTAACAATATTTTCTATAAACTGTTCATAAAACATTTTTTACTTTTATTTCATATCAGTAGAGGTAAACATTGACAAAAAATACTGTCATTCCACATTCCACAGGTGCAAGTGGGGTGCAATAAACTAAAGCGAATCAAATGTTGTCCTTGGAATTCTATACTCTTTCTATGAAAGCACGAGTATCAATTGAATGAACAATTTTTTTAAAAACTACTGGAAGTTTTAAAACTGCATACAAATAAAGAAATGTCTGATGTCATAAAAAGTTTATTTGAAATAAATTGTGTGTTTTAAAGAAATGTACAATTTTAGTATAGACTTAAATGTTTTATGATTTACCAGTTATAAACTCAATTCCTTCTGTAGGAACAGTATTTCCAGAAAATTCTGTTTTCTGTCCCATTCCATAGGTGTCTGCAGTTGAGGCAGGTTACCGCTCGACCGATTAATTTGTGTTTCCGTCCTGTTAATACGAGTAGTAAATTCAAATAAACTTTAGGATTAGGATTACTACGGAAGGGATTCGGTACCGAAATCCGTGTTTTATTTCACATAAACCCCAAGTGGGGCATCCTGAGAGGAAGGATGAGCTGAGAGGAGACAGGCCATTGAGTCACGACAATACAGAGGGCAGCGTCTCATCCTGCTGTGCAGGGCCGGGTCTACCGCCGACATTTATACCCTGAAAGAGACCACCAGATGATGTGAAATGATAATAGAGATGAAATGATGTAATGATGTAACCTACGCAGCATTCGCCTGGCGACCTGGCGAACCCCCCCCCAAAAAAAAACCCATGGGTCAGGTACGTCGGTCACAGGAATCGAACCCAGGCCTCCCGAATGGGGGCCACAGACGAAACCACCTGAAATGAAATGTGTAGTGTTTAACGCCCACTTTTACAGCGCCTCGTGGTGACACTGGTGATACCTACATTAGATGAAGGTGGAGCTCCGGTGGAATGTGATGGTGGGGGACAACCGGATATCCCGGAGAAAACCCGCCCCAACGGGTCCACCACAAGCCTGGGATCGAACCCGGGCCGCCTTGGTGAGAGCCGAGAGGTTTAACCACTCAGCCACGGAATGGCTATGAAACTGCCTGAGCCACCCCGCTCGGTGAAATGCATATTAAAAAACCTGTACTACCTATGTTTCCAAACGAGACGGTGAAACTGTTGGCATTGATTTCCAACATATATCTGACTTGTTTATGAAGTTCTCATTACTTTTCTTAGTTTATTTTTGTGAAAACTTGAATTGCAGTTTTGGAAAATGTGCATAATTTCGTCCAATATGTCGATTCATTTTATACCTTTTATCTCTTAATGATTCCCACAGATAATAGTCGAGGCTTCAAATAATAGAACGACAGAACGAGTGGATTCTGTATCCACATGAGAATCTCATATAAACATTCGATGATGAATAAAATAATTAGGTATATTATACTTACCATTACTCTCATTTAACACTTTCTCCAACTAATCCGTGATAAAACTGGCTTACGAGTCTGAATAACCTATGTAGTTACTGTTAAAGATCACTTTTCTTTCCCCTCATGGCTGTACTTGTTGCCGAAGAAAATCTCGTCTCGGCTACGGAGAAAGGATATATGGATGATTCAGTGGTATTGTCATGCTGCTCGAACCGTTATCATGGATTTATCTTTGGTAATAGAAACCTTTCAGATAACGCACTGATTATTCTTGTAAGAGCAAGAGGGGTGCTGACGCGCCTTCCGGTAGTGTGCTAAGCAACACTACAGCCAATGGAATTCGGAGGAATCACAAATAACAGATATATGTTTACTCCACGTGGAGTAATCAATGCGTTATCTGAGAGGTATCTGTTACCAAAGATAAATCCATGGTAACGGTTCGAGTAGCACGACTTAACAGCATTTCACGATGTGCCCGCCTCGGTAGCGTGGTGGTAGAATGTCTGCCTCATGTTCAAGAGGTCCCGAGTTCGAATCTCGGTTTGGGTGTGTTACCTGGATAAGGTTTTTCTGGGGTTTTCCCTGAAAGACGAATGTAGGGTAACTCTAAGCTCAATGGACCCTGAGCTCATTTGAGCATAATTTCATCCATTGCATTCACCGTCCGATAAGACTTAACGTTGGAGGACGTACATTACAAAAAAAAAAAAAAAAAAAAAAAAAATCATGAACTACACAGAATTGCCACGGGACTATTATAATTGTCATTGTATAACAAATAGGGCGTGTGTGCTTATCTACAGAAGTAATTATATCGTTGAATGTGTACCTTATCATTTTGGACTAAAGGGGATGTATGTTTTATCAAAATTCCGTGTCTGTAACACAGTTAGAGTACACAGTATGGTAATATGATGAGATTTGTATAGTTTGTGTGTACTATTTATACACTGTGTACATTTTAAATTCAATTAGATTTCTGCTTGCTGGCTTTTGAATGGTGGACTGTGTTTATCTCACTGCATTAACCAATCAAATTCATCATTGTTAAATGACATTGCTTTTATTTAGGTTTGCAGATTGTATATTACGTTAGAAAGTGGCCTTTCAATGCCTAAAAGGCAAAAACCAAATTTTCTTCTGTAGTTCGAAACTGTGGTAAAGAGCAAAAGAGGTTCCCAAATAAATTACTGTTTTGCTTTGTTTAAAATACGTATTGTAATCAGGGAAAGTGTTGCATTTCATAAAAAATTAGGTAAGTATGAAAATTTCACCGCATATACATATATTGGAACCACCTGAATAATAACGCCAATCCTACAAAACGATCCATGTGTATGTGTATAAATATGTTTGAAAGCAAAAATTATTACACAAGTTCTGCCTGTTTTAAGGGATGCGACATAAAGACTTTCATGAATATCTTCGGCACCCAAAACTTGGCTTTATATGGAAACATTTTCAAAATTTTGACGTTTTTAAAATTTATTCAACTGATTTTGAATAGAATTCCTTATGCTTTAGATATTCGCGTGACCCTCCTCCAATAACCATACAACTAAATTTTTCAGGAAATAGCCTGTTATGTGCTCTTCATACTGCATGCATTTTTGCATACATTTGAAAACGTAAGACATAATAAGGATTTTTATCCGCCACTATAAGGAAAACGACATCATCTTACTGAAAAGTAAGACTTTTACTGTTAGACATGAATAATCTTTGCAAAGAGTAAATTTATCTCTACCAGAGTCAATATAGCAAGACAAGCAAAAGAATAAAGTCAAAATTTCCGAGACAAAAACACATTATTCTTCAGGAGTGATACAGTGTCAAAGATATATGAAAATCTCGTTGACTGTCAATTACCTCGTAGATGGCTTTGTTGCCCCTCGGTAGCGTGTCTGCCTCACGTTCAAGAGGTCCCGAGTTCGAATCTCGGTCAGGGTGAGTTACCTGTATAAGGTTTTTTCCGGGGTTTTCCCTTATCCTGATAGACGAATGTCGGGTAACTCTAAGCTCCATGTACCTCGAACTCATTTGAGCATCATTTCAGCAATTACACTCATCGTCCCATATGACTTAACGTTGGAGGACGTAAATTGAAAAAAAAGAAAAGAAAAGAAAAAAAGAGGCTTAGGCTGATGTTAAATTTTTCTTTAGTTATCTGAAAAACAAGAAACACACATATATCTACAATATGCAGAATACTTCGACCATAGTCTAGATAATTTTATTACCTGTGATTTATCTGAAAAATTTCTAAAATCACTTTCAAATATTCGTAACAGGTTTAGAGCTACACTATTTCTTAAAATATAAATATTCCTGATCATAAATCGAGATGACTTGTGGCAGTAAACCAGTAGTAGCAATTTGAGCTTCTCCTCGAATTTCTTCAGGTATAAAGATTTCTTGGTTTGACTCATTCATTTGGACATAGAGTTTACCATTTGTTATTTTCGCATCATCATAGTTACGATTTTTCGCTATTCATATCGAATATCCAATATCATCTTACACCTAGCAAAAACATCGATTCTAAATCTTTTCAGAAACAATGCTTAATATTTTTGTAGTTCACAATTCATGTCGATTTTTTCTTAAGTAACGGATAAAATTACGTATGCGACTAGCGAGGTTTAAAGTTTTTGATGGTATTGACATTTAAGTCCCCGGCGCTAACGCCACGGGCGTTAAATTTTTTTTCACTCGCTAAAAACGTCAACGTACTTCGCGAGTCCCATTAGGATTACTACGGAGAGGATTCGGCATCGAAACCTGTGGTTTATTGCACGTAAGCCCCAGCAGGGGCATCTCCGGGAGGAGGGATGAGGCGAGAGGAGACAGGGCGGCCGACCAAAGAAGTTACGACAGCATCGAGACACCCACCGATTCTTCTACCCTGAAGGAGATTACTAGATGAGAGATGATATGAAATGATAATGAAGATGAAATGGAGAGACAGCAAATTCGGGGGATGTAATTAACCTACAGAGCATTCGCCTGGCGAACCGGGAAACCCGCCGAAAAAAACCCATGGTTCAGGCAGGTCGGCCACGGTAGTTGAACTCAGGTCTTCCGAATGCGGGCCACAGGCAAAACCGTCTGAGCCATCTCGCTGGTTTGCAAGTCCCATAAATAGCTATTGTTCTATTAACAAACTTGGAGATAATCTTCATTATTGTCTAAAATTGTAAAATACTTAATACCTTTTCAAGTGCAATGTCACTATTTCCAGTTCCTCTTCTACTTACATCGTCTAGGTAGCTCAGCTGGTTAGACTTTGGGTTACTGTTCCCAATGTAGGTTCACAAATTGCCCAGACCGATTATTAAAAACGATATCTACGTCAGTAGATATACTGACAGGTAAAAGAGTGGTACAAAATTCTGATACTCTGGCGGGGCTGATATGATAATGCTAATTGGCAGCATTTTAACAAATAAGTTTTTTCCCCTAACTTTGTATATAGGTTCAGCACCTTCAAATAATGAAGACAGATTGAACTACATTTGTATTAAACAACTTTTGCCTATTTTAATAATTTTGTCAAATGTCTTGTATATTGTAGAAATTAAAAATAAAATAGATTAATTCTATGTTCATTTGTGTTTTAACATTTCCACCCAGCAACCTTCCTGTATAAATCTAAAGACATATGACTGCTTAAAAACTTATTCTGAAAACCTTACATGAATATCAATAAATGGAGGGAAATATTTTTAAGAGTAGTTGAAGAATAAATAGAGAATATCATGAGGATGTAACGTACCAATTTTATTTAAATTAAAACCGAAATAATAGGTATCATGTTACACATTAGAATCTTTAATTTTCTCCTGTTTAATCTAAAGCAGGGGATCTTTATTAGAATGCACAAAGTTTGACATTCGTACCTTTTTTGCTAGATTTCATTTACATTTTACCTTAAAGGAAAGCATTAATCCTTATCTTTGCAAGCATTTAGCCTTAAAGCTGTTAGCTGTCTTCCCTTGCATCAAGACGCATTTTCCACTCAAACCTGAAGCCTTTTAGCACCGAGAACTATAATTTAGAATCCATCCGTCTTCTGTCTTTGCAACTTACAGCTCATTTGTTCATTTGTTCTCCAGCGCTCCTTGAGAGAGCGTCGGCGTGCAGTCTTAGCTTCCGACAAGCGAACATGTTTATATTAAAACAATGGAGAGCGCCTAAAAGCAGCCATTGTTGCTTTCGGAAAGCGGCGTCGTCTGTAATGATTCTGAAGAAAGAAAATAGACGTCCTGGAAGGATATAAACTGTGCGAAATCCTGGCTGTCAGGACCTGCCACCGCCGAGGTAATCCTTATCCCAGCGCGGGAACACGGCCGTCCTTTCCGTGAAAAATTGAAGTTACAGTTCACTGAAACTTTGGAATATACATTCTTTATCACGTAGACATATAATACGTAGAGAAGGTAATGCATTCAAGCCAAGTTCTAAATGGAGATTTCACGACAAATACATATTTTGAAACACCTGAAAAAAAAAACTCACGTAATGTACCTGTATGTCTTTTTCTACTCTTGTTTGAACTGTGCTTACAAACGTTTATTCCTCTACGAACTTCATGTGATCGGAAATAAACATATCTGAAATTATATTATTCATAATTTTGTTGTAGCTGCAAGGAGAATGGGGTAATACGTAAGGTTTCAGGTGATTGTCAAATCTTTAAAGTACTGTCGCTGTAGATGCCTTTAAAATTACAATTTTTTGAATGGTTAAAACGCAAAACAATGAATATCATTTGAGAGAAGTATAAGTTTATGAAAATTCATACAAACAATATGTATCTAAATATGTATATTTGAAATTGTTCACATACTTAAAATAATGATAATGATGATAGTAGTATAGAATTGAGAGAATCAGCACAGTGTAGATAAGATGTTGAACTCTCCTCTGTGTTAATATATGAGTGATGTAGAATGCTCATTGATTTAGAACTCTCCTATATGAAAATCGAGTTGTAAAAGAAGGGGAGTGTTGGCGTAGTGCCGTTCTCCCCTGTGCAGTGAGATGTTTTTGAGGTTTGGGATGATAATGATGATGATGATTGTGTGTGTGTGTGTGAGTGTGTGATGTGTAATGTGTGATGGGTGGGATGGGTAACGGGGGGGGGGGTTCCGGGGATGTTTGAATTAAATGTGAATTCTTTTCGATGTGTGTGTGTGTGCTTGAACTCTCATGTATGAATATCGAAGTCTAGGGTTCGATATTGTGATGGGGCGGGGTGGGTAACGGGGGTTCCGGGGATGTTTGAATTAAATGTATTGATAGTAATTCTTCGATGACTGTGCTTGAACTCTCATGTATGAATATCGAGTCTAGGGTTTGATATCTATTACGTTCAGTGCTTCGATGTCTGTACTTGAACTCTCATGTATGAATATCGAGTGTAGGGTTTGATATCTATTACGTTTAGTGTATGATATATGATGTAGTATCGTTAATCTTTAGATAAAAGAATATCGAGAGAATGATTAGGTATGTTTACTGGGAGAGATTTATGAAAATAAATGTAATAAGACATTCTGGTAAGGGGTGTTCCCTATGCAGAATCTCTCCTTGAGCTATTGTATCCAAGAGCGATGTAAAGGTTAAGAAAAGGTTAAATTCCATTCCCACATCGAGGTACGAGAAAATATAAATCTATTCCACATTGATGAAGTATAAGAATGGAAATGTAAATCTATGTGAGAGGGTCGCATGACAAAGAAATGTCCCCTCTAAGCATGATAAAAGTGGTACATAGCAAATGCAAATAAAAATAAAAGCACTACCCATCTCTTTAAGAATGATAAAAAAATATTGAGAGAAAAGTATAAGAATGCAAATGTAAAGCTGTTTGAAAGGGGTTTCATGATAAAGGAACGCACCCTCTAAGCACGATAACTTAAAAAGAATATTCCCTCTAAGCATGATAAAAGTGGAACATAACATCGAAAATAAAATAAAAGCACTAACCATCTATTTAAAATGATTAAGATAACGAGAGAAAAGTATCTCATCTTTAAGTATATATGAGTAATACAAAACTGATGAATCAATATGATAATATATATACGCAACTAGGGATCTATAGTGTAGATATCCTAACTATCCATGGTAAGATATCACCCTCCATATAAAAAATTGTCTAGAAAATCTCCCCTCAGTATTACGAATACTCCACTGAACGTCATCCCTTTTGGTATGTGGGTCAGAGAAAAAAAGAGTTAATCTCTCCAGACTGGTGACAGGGGTGGTCAAAACATTCTTATTGCTGTAGCGAAGTCTAACTTTGTCAAATAACGTTAGGAAAAAAAAGAATATATTTGAAAATTAAACGAATGAATCTATATATTTGTATGAATTATGAAACAATACTATGAATGTGTTAGTATACCAAATGTAAAAAAATCAAATGTTCAGAAAAATATATTTTGTACAAGTATGTGTGTGTAAAGAAATGTGTAATTATATCCCCCCCTCCAAGATGTAGGGAACGAATCACAGTTAGTGTGCGCACGCAACATGGTGTTTGGGAAGGAGAGATACGGTTGGAGGGGGTGTAAAAAATGATGAATCTATATAAAGTTTAAACTATGATAATAAAGTTACTAGTATTACCTTCGAACTTATAACGTAGTCACAACTACTTTAAACACATAGCGTAATATGTAGACAGTAACACCTCTCCCGGACGGAGGGGGGGCGGAGCATCTGTTAATAAATACCGCGGCACGGATGAGTGAGGAGGCAGTCGATTCTCTGGAAATATGGATCCTACAGGTAAGATAGAAAAGTTGTATATTGTAAGTCATTTTTTATCTCTGTTTACGAAGAATGTTGAAGTAATACTGATTCGTGTGTGCTTATATGTATGTTTCAGATCATGAGATGCTACAGCTAAATCAACTAGCTGAAGGTGGAACACATCTTCCCACAAAGAAACTACGTGAATTAGATCAGTCCGTTCAACACATCATTCGATCCGTCAAAACCGTGAAGACCAGATATGGTGAACGGGTCGTCGTCGAAACATCAGATTTCCAAGTCTTCCTCCCGGAGAGATTCAAACATATGACCGCAGCGCAGAAAGATCTACTAAATCGTGGTGACTGCATACTCCAATACCATGGCGAGGAAACACTAGAAAGTGGTTTCAAACGACATAAATTGTCTTTTTTAAGCAGCCCGTAATGTCGTCAAAAGGTGAGTACAATTATTGAATAAAATTTCATAAAAAAGTGATAATGTAGTTACTTGCATGTAAATGTGAAATCGTACATGTTGTATTAGAACTTAAAGTGTTAATTATCGCACGTCATGTAGTATTAGTAATTGAATGTAGTTACTTGCATGTACGTACATGTTGTATTAGAACTTAAAGTGTTAATTATCGCACGTCATGTAGTATTAGTAATTGAGAGTGAACGTTGTAGGGTTAATTTTCATGTGTAATAATTACGTACATGTGAATATCGTAGTTCAGTTACGTTATTTCACATGCATGTTAGTTACGTTTGTTTGTTACACGTAAAAGTAACGTTGTAGGTGAAAAAAGAACGTTAATTTATATGTGTAAAACGTACATGTGAATATCGTAGTTCAGTTACGGTATTTTACATCTATATGGTTTACGTTGTGTGTTTTTATCATTTATGTAAGGGAGAGAGCATTACGTAAAACAGTTACATACTATCTGAATATTGTAGTTACGTGATGATAGCAATAATTGTAAAATACATAATCATTATGTAACTATTTTCATATGTAAAAGTTACATGCATGTTACGTTCTACGTAAAGTATAGAGTTTACGTAAAATTGAGATTCATACATGTAAAAGTTATTAACATGTATGTTATTTCTGTTACCACCTTACATACATGTAAATCAATGTTCCCGTATGTAAAGTTAATCGAATGTTGTAATTGCTTTTTTCAGAAACGACGACAAGATGCTCCGATACTGCCACTGGACAACCCTCGATTCAGCAAGATGAAACCTGTTCGAACGTGACCCAGGCTGAACGATTACGATGTATTCACAGTGAGTCTGCTTTCAAAAAACGATTAACCACCTACGAAATTCACAACTGTGTTAATATACTTGACCCCGTTATATTCTTAGCAGAATGCAAACCTTTAATTTTGAATGAAATTGATAAGGGCTTAAACATGTATAAATCAGGTCTTAAGATAGGATCCTGTTTATCCTGTCAATATGTCATAATATCACAAGAGAGCGATAACATTCATACATTTAACTTTAACAGTAAACTTGAGGTGATATTGCAATCTACAGATAAATCTATATGGTATGAAGAGAAGATTGTACAACCTATACTAGATCATATGGATAATTTTGAATCGCGTACCAGTTCAAAAGCTTTATACAGTATTGAGAAATTAACAATATATGTGACACAATACGATTCATTGAATGCAGGGATGTATACTGAATTACCCGACTTTATAAAATCGAAGAGAGCTGTTATTAACATTCGTAATACTGATAAATATTGCTTTGCATACTGTCTGTTAGCATCCAAATACCCAGTAGAACGTAACAAGAATCGACCCACCTCCTATAAAAGATATGATTTTCGTAACGAATTTAACTTTGAGAATATAACATTCCCCGTATCATTGAAAGATGTAGAAAAATTCGAGAATCAAAATTCAAATATTTCAATAACGATATACGGTGTTGAAAATAAATCGATTATTCTCTTATATCAACCAAGAGAGATAAAATCACATCATGTTAATCTTTTAATGTATAAAAGACATTATTGTCTGATAACAGACTTGTCACGTTTGCTAGGAAAGCAGCTAACTAAACATAATGGGCGAAAATGGTTATGTAACAATTGTAACTTGTATTTCACATCAGAATCACGTTTAAATAGCCATAAAAAGAGGTGTATGATGAATCAAATTATCAGAATGCCCGAGGCTGGTAAAACTGATCTCGTTGAATTTAACGCATATTCGAAATGTCTAAAAGTTCCATTCGTGGTTTATGCAGACATAGAATGTATCTTACGTAAGGTAGATTCGTGTCAAGATGTATCGAGTAAAAGCTGGACACGTAGCATTCATAAACATGAAGCGTATGCAATTGCATTACATTTGGTCTGTAGTTATGATAAAAATTTAACATGTTTCAAATCATTTGAAGGTCCATATGCAATTGAAAATTTTCTTAAAGAATTAACGTTAATTGCAAATCAGGTCATTAATATATATGCTAATAAAATTGAAATAAGTATGAGAGATGTGGATGAGCTAGAATATCAAAATGCAACACGATGTCACATATGCAAACGTGAATTTCTTAACTCGTGTATAAAGGTTCGTGATCATTGTCATTTGACTGGAAGTTACGTTGGCCCAGCTCATAAGCACTGCAATTTAAATAGGAAAATGCCAGGATTCATACCAATATTCTTTCATTGCTTGTCAAAATACGATGCTCATTTCATAGTAAAGAAACTAGGTTACGATACGGAACCTATCAACTGTATTGCACAAACTTCTGAAAATTACTTATCCTTTAGCAAAAGATATACAAATTCGAATGGAATGAGTATATATCTAAGATTTCTGGATAGCTATCGTTTTTTGGATTCAAAACTTAGTAACCTTTCGGATATGTTAGAAGCAGATGATTTTCATTATACCAATAATATGTACACGAATCCTTTGCATAGACAACTGATGAAACGTAAAGGTGTCTTCCCGTACACGTATGTGGATTCTATAGAAAAATTATACGAGAATAGTCTACCATCCAAACATCAGTTTGATCATGTAAGCGATGAGGATTATAGTCATGCTAGAACGGTATGGAATGAATTCAATGTTAAAAATCTGGGTGAATATTTAAATATATATCTTAAGTGCGATACATTAATACTAACGGACGTGTTTGAACGCTTCCGTGAATTAAGTATCGGTTTGTACGCACTCGACCCGTGTCAGTATTACACACTTCCCGGGTTAGCCTATGATGCAATGTTAAGAACGACTGGTGTACAGATTTCATTATTAACAGATAAGACTATGCTAGATTTCTTCGAAAAAGGAATACGAGGTGGAATTTGCACTGTGTCCAAACGGTATGCAAAGGCGAATAACATATACATGACTAGCTATGATAACACTCAACCAACTAATTATTTAATGTACGTTGACTGCAATTCTCTATATAGTTATACAATGGAAAATAATAGCTTACCATACACTGATATAAGGTGGCTAACTGATGCTGAAATTAAATCAATAGATTTTATGTCTATTACAAGTGATTCTGACGTGGGATATGTGTTGGAAGTAGACTTTAAATATCCACAGGAACTTCATGATATACAAAATGATTTGCCATTATGCCCTTTGAATGAAATCGCGCCAGGTGATAAGTATACAAAATTGCTAACAACATTGAATGATAAAAATAAATACGTATTACATTATCTCAATTTTCAACAATGTGTTAAACTTGGTTTGATTCCATCGCGTATACATAGAGTAATAGGTTACAAACAATCTAACTGGATAAATCCTTACATTGAACTCAACGTTCGTAAACGTATTGAAGATAAGACGAAATTTGGTCAAAATCTATGGAAGTTAATGAATAATTGTGTTTATGGAAAATTTATAGAGAATGTAAAACGTTATAATTCATTTCATTTAGCTACCAGCTGGAAACGAGCGCGTAAATTGTTAGCTCGACAGACATGTATAAGGTACGTGATTTTTGATGACAATTTAATAGGTATAGAATTGGTCAGAGATGAAATATTGATGAATAAGCCAATATACATAGGACAAGCAATCCTGGATCTATCCAAACATAAAATGTATGATTTTTATTATGAAATTCTGAAGAAAAAATTGAAAGATGTAACTTTAATCTATACGGACACGGATGCTTTTCTCTTTGAATCTAGCTGCGATATATATGAATTTATTAAAACCAATATACATTTATTCGATACATCGAATTATCCAATGGATAATGTGTATGGTATTCCGTTAGCAAATAAGAAAATTTCAGGATTATTCAAGGATGAGCTAGCCGGTAGAGTGATGACTGAATATGTAGGGCTGAAATCGAAATTATATAGTTATCGATATGATACTGAAGTGATTAAAAAATCAAAAGGTGTAACAAAAGATTCGATGAGATTCATAACCTTTGAACAATATCTCTCATGTATTACACATCCTGACACTATACATCGAAGCATGCAGACATGTTTCAGAAGTTATAAACATGATGTTCATACTATTGAATCTAATAAGATAGCTTTAAGTGGTATCGATACAAAACGATACATTCCCAATAATTCATTTTCAACATTAGCATGGGGACATTATGCTATAGAAAATTGTCAAGTGTAAATTTCTTTTTCTTTTCTCAATAAAGCATAGATTCAACTGAGTTAAAAGGTATTACTAGGCCACGATAATAACATATTACTGTATTTCAAAAAATAAAATAATTGAGTTTCAAGTATAATTGTAAAGTGTGTTACAACTGAGTTAAAAGGTATTACTAGGCACATGATAATAACATATTACTGTATTTCAAAAAACGAAATAATTGAGTTTCAAGTATATTTGTAAAGTGTGTTACTAATTACATGATAATAATATATTTACTTCATTTGAAAGATAACGTGTTGCTTTTTTTTATGTTTATGTTAGGGGTGAAGGAATATTTTTTCCTATTCATGTCGTTTTGAAATGTTAGATAGCAGAAATCAATGAAATGTTAATTCAACTATAATCATGTATGATTTTTTATTAAAATATATTTACTAATTATATCAAAATGTTATTATCATGTCTCCGTTAAGGGGTGAGGGGAGATTTATATATATATATATATCAATGTGAACTAGCATGTACAAAGGCTCTTATTTCAGCTATAATCATGTATGATGTTTGTTTAACGTATATTACTAATTACCTCAAATTGTAATTATCATGTTTACGTTAAGGGTGGGTGAATTTATATATACTCAATGTGAACTAGCATGTACGTTATGTTAAAATCTCTACAATTAAATGTTAATTCAACTATAATCATGTATGATTTTTTTTTAAGTATAAAAATGTTATTATCATGTTTAAGTTAAGGAGATGTGAATTAGCAGTTACAGAAGATTTTTAAAAAAGTATAAAAATGTTATTATCATGTTTAAGTTAAGGAGATGTGAATTAGCAGTTACAGAAGATGTCAGGAATCAATGTGAAAAAAAAAAAATCAAACACAATATATCATTAAAATTATATTTCTTTATTGAGTTGTGTGTTTTTTTATTTATACAATGTCCACCTCATTAATCCATTCACGGGTAGGAAATCCTAACCATTTCACCAGAATGCTATCACCACGACGTCTGATGATCCTTTCAACTAAATACGTGTCTGGATATTGAGTTTTCTGTAATTCATAACCGTAGAATGCTCCTTCAATCAGTTTACCCTCCAGATCCTCGATGAGATAGGTCAATGGATGTGTCCTTTGCACTGTACGTATCCTAAAGACTTCAACACTCCAATTTGGTAGATAACCTTTCTCCATAACACCTTTATGCTTAGAAATCCTCACGTAGTCACCAACACGATGAAGCCTAGATCTTCGCTTCTCACGCAGACTTCTATCATATTTGTAGACGCTGAGCAGGAGAGAATTATCACGAACTTCTACAGGCTTCATACGAATCGTTCGATGGTAAGTATTATTGTATGTATGAATAATTCTAGGTAGTATGTTTATCCATTGATATGAGCCTTGAACAATAAATTCCTTATGCAAAATCAGTTTGATCGTTCTTATTAAACGTTCCACTGCAGCAGCCTTAACGTGTGTGAATGTACTGTAATGATTAATATTATTACGATTCATTAGTTCGCGGAAATGTTTATTGTAAAACTCCCTTCCTTTATCAGATTGAACATTCTTCGGAAACGATTCCATTTCATTCAATATCTCCTCCATAGCAGTCGAAACGTTAATACCACTTTTATCACGTAATGGTCGTGCATAAGCCATCTTGGAATAAAAATTGCATGCAAGAAGAATATACTTATAATTCCTATTGTCTCTTGCATAATTAGACATGTCCATAAGATCTATTTGTACTAAATCGTTCATTCCTTTGCTTATGATCTTACGACGTAAAAATCGTCTTCTAGCTGGTGCATGTAACTCGGTTGCAATGCGACGTTTTATCATGCTATAATTTTTGATGTTTTAAGTTCTGTAATAATTTCTTCTATCTCGGGTGAGTGATTCAAATTACCTGCATCCCTCGACGCAACTAATAATCTTAATCTGTTTATTATTTCATTCGGATCGTTCCAGTAGATGTAATCTAATTTTCTCTGCGGTACATGTTCTTTCCAACGTAAACCAAATCCAGTTCGATTACTAACAAGGTCACGAATGATATGACGATACTTGAACCCTCGATTTGCTCTTAAACGTCCATCTCTTGAATAACCGTGTCTGTAAACTTGAGTATTTTGTAAGATTTGCGAATACACGTCTAAATCATCATCTGTGTACGATGTCTTGCGAGGTAAACGTTTAAATAATAATTCATATAAGCCTGCTGTGGGTTCATACGTTTCTGTTCCTATCTGAACACCATCAGATTTAAACACAACTGTCTTGTTACCCAATTTATACTCATTATCCTCGTAACGTATGCCGTAAGTATTGTCCATGTCACTCGAACTAGCAGTTCGAACCTTGTGTAGATACTTTGACACGAGATCAGATCCGTTAGCATCATCTGTAGTTTCGTCGTCGTCGTCGTTGTTGTCTTGGTGTGCTTTCGCTATTACTTTCAATGGTTCGGTTACAGGTTGAAGAACTTCAGACATGACTCGTTGCGTTTCGAATTTCATTCCTTTGAGAGAACGTAACTTTTCTCTTATTGCCCTACTGTGACGGGCAATGGATTCCTTAAGTCTTATAGCTTCAGCATCCATATCGAAATGAATGTATAATTAATCAGCTACTGCTAATTTATATGAAACTATCAGTTCTATACTTAATATATGACCATCTTTAGCACGTCCGACTGGCGCTGTAAACGATAGAAAATTCGCCAGTTTCAACTCTTACAGGATATCTTTCAACTAATCTTCCGTTTATTGCAAACAATGTATCATTTACAGCATGCGGATGTACCGATGATACGATGGAACACGAGAGTACACTTCCATTTCCAGGAACTTTATAGTATTCGAGTCCCGATGTTAACGTATACCTTAAAGAGGGACCTCGAAACGGACGTGTTTGCAATGAAATTATGAGTTGTGCTTTCAATTGTTGTAACATAGTGTTTACAACATTTCTCATTCGTGTTTTCATAGTATGAATATCATTATTTATAGTGATTAGTTTATTATCAAGTTCCGTTTGTCGTGCGGTTAGTTCTTTCACTTCTTTTTCTACAGCTGTAGTAATAGTCTCGCTAGCGGAGGTGATTGTTCTAGTTAACTGACTTTGTAATTCATTCTGTTTCCGTGTAATAGTATCGACAATGTTTGTTATAGTCTCACTTAAACCCGTTTGCAATTCATTATGTTTCTGTATAAAGAAATGATTAACATAACTCATGGTGACTGCATCACTATCATCTATCGGTTCGGCTAAATCCTTCAATCTCTTCATTCGAAATGATAGAGTTTCATTAGAGTCGTGAATTGGAATCCTATCATCTACATATTTTTTATTAGGAACGTCGTGTTCGTGAAGGGGGTCCAACAGCGTTTTCATTCTTATACCATCTATAATGACATTATTTTCGGAATCACGTTTAAATGCATATTTACTTAAGTACTCCATTAAATTGTTGTATTGGATGTCGAGCGATTTTTGTATGTGATCCCTAAGCATAGCTTCAAACTCGCCCATACGCTGATACGAGGTCTGCTCGCTGAAGATCTGCATTCGATTCTCGACGTCAGCCGTATGCGTATCCACATAACGTTTAGTCGATGCATCGTCACCTTCTTCAGGGTCGTGAATATTGCACAACCGCTTTCCCTTGAATCGATAGTTTCCCGATCCATCTCTAGTTATGATATATCGATTGAACACACCCCTAGAGGGTATGATTCTTCGGGATCCGAACCTGTCGATACTCATTGCTTAAGTGATGGATTATTCTATTTATTCATTCTGATAAAGCGATCAAAACCGTGACGGTAGCGTCCCTCGTTCAGTGGATATTCTGGTACTATAACAACAAAGGATCGTTCATCACTCTCCCATATATGTTTACACATATTCTTAAATTCATCATAGGACATATCGGTATTTACATAATCTTCGTATATATGTTTTAAATTGAGATTATCCTGTCTAAAGAATATAATCATATTTGCATTATCTCTAATTAAATGTTTAGGTACTTTAGCATATGATTGTGCTAAATATATAGCATCGACATTACGATGTCTACCCATACTGTAATATGAAGCTATCTTACCCTGTTTTTCATTTATCACATCATCAAATACGAATATCGAATTTTCTCTAGCATCCGACGTTTGAATTACTTTATCACCATCATCGAACGTAAATACACCTATATCGGGTATAGTTTTCAGTAACCTGAGTAAATATCGATATTTAGGTTGTTGCAACGATTTCGAGTATATGTAGAGGTTTTCGAATCTCAGACCATTCTCGTGAATAAGCAGGTTGAGTAAAACGTTCGTTTTTCCAGCATTTGAACTGCCAAGTATGAGCGCTCTAACGTTACTCGGAAACAACGTACCGTGTCGTCCTTTGCGAATGTCATCCTCGAAATCTAACACCTGTATGGGTAGCGTACACTTTTGCTTTACTATCTCCATATCGCGACTAATACTTATAAAGCATAAGTTTTGTCTTTTATTTCGTTCGTGATAAGGGCAATCTATGTCTTTACTGGATTTAGCCAATCGTCATAGGAATCGTATACTTATAAAGCGCACGTTTTGCCTTTTTTATTTCATAGTGAGACATGCGCTCTACACGTGCACGCAAAGGTTCGGGAATTCTTAATTCCTTGATTAATTCATTACCATTTGAGGCACATTTACCGGGTTATCGTTTCTGCGGTCCCGGAACGAAACTACATAAACGCTTGCAGAGAGGTGACTTACCGGTGAACGGGTTAGATTCAGCGTGTCTCGATCACGATCGGGCTTACGCAGAGAGTACTGATACAGAATCTCGTCGTCTAGCCGATAAGGTGTTGGTAGAGAAAGCTTGGAGACGTGTAAAGTCTGCCGACGCTTCTTTGGGCGAACGACTTGCAGCTCGACTTGTGACTACACTTATGAAGGGTAAATTGGCAGCGGGCGCTGGCATGCGTAAACGTCGCAACAAGAGAGGTGGTTTCTTACCTTTGCTACCACTTTTAGCAGCTCTAGGTGCAGCAGGTGGTCTAGCTGGAGGTGCTGCTCAGAATGCTACGGCTGTCAATAAGAAACGTTCGGATGCAAAACAACTTGCGGAATTAACACGTCACAACGAGCGCATGGAATCTTTGGCTCAGGGCAAAGGTCTTCGCCGTAAGAGACGTCGTAAGGGTAGAGGATTATATCTTCGATCAAAAAACTCGGGGCGAGGCCTATATTTATCCCGGAAAAAGCCCTGAGTGCTAACGAGATCGATTCGTATGCACGACGGCTACGCATTCCACATTTTAGAGGTGTCTACATGATCGATAAACTACCTCCACATCCTCGATACTATGAGAGAATAGTAGTGAATCTGGATACATCAAATAACCCTGGTACACATTGGGTTGCTGTACGTAAGGATGGTGACGTTGCCTACTACTTTGACAGTTTCGGCGATCTGAGACCTCCGGAAGAGATAGAAACGTACCTTTCGGGTGTCAAGCTCCTATATAATACGACGAGATTTCAAGAATTCGATTCTGTGATTTGCGGTCACTTGTGCCTTCAGTTTCTCCTCGATGAGTTACACGATCACCGTGAGTGGTAGTGATACCAGCTTCTCTACATTTCTAAATCCACCATTACATCTGGATCCTAACGGACATTACGAGATAGCTCTATTGAATTTTGAGACTTTTTACTCAATTCCGAATGTGGACGAGAGTAATAATCTATTCCATTACGTTCGCGATGGAAAAGTCGAACGTATAGTAATTCCACCGGGTACTTATGAATTGGATGATATCGCCAGATTGATCAAGGATGCTCTCGACATCGGTGACGACTTTATTCTACGTGCTAATAATAACACCATGAAATCAGAAATTCAATCTCCCTATATTATCGACTTTAGTCGTGAGAGATCTATTGCTTCACTTCTCGGTTTCACCTCTAAACAGAGGGTACCGGCAAACGTGCTGACCGAGTCTAATGATTTGGTTAACATATTCAAAGTCAGCATCATACGTATCGAGTGTAGTCTTGCAACGGGATCTTTCATCAATGGTAAAAGTGGTCATTCTCTGTATGAATTTTTCCCATCGGTACCTCCAGGTTATCATATTTCGCAGGAACCATCAAGTCCTATATATTTACCAATCATCGATACGAATCTCATTGATCATCTCGACATTAGAGTGGTAGACCAGAACGGCGATAAGTTAGATTTCAGGAACGAAACCATCACTGTACGATTGCACATACGTCGTAATGGGTATAAGTTTTAAGAGACGATGCTATATTAAAAAACATCTCTCGAGATTGATCTCTACTCGATCATCGACCCGCAAGCTAATCACATCGTCTAATCGACAATTTCTCGCTAACTTAGGCTTCAAGGTTCTATGATGGATGTGTTGGACGTGACCGGGATTCCGACCTTTGATGATAAGATCAGTAAGGAGGAAGAACACGTATTCCTACCGTACAATACGTCAGCTCTCGATGTGAACGATGAAATTAGAATTCCATGTCAAGCTGAAGATTTGTACACGCTTCCTAGTAGAAGTTATCTCTACATTGAGGGGACTCTCACTAAACCCGACGGCACCGTTGCCACATCGAAATTGAGTAACAATGCTATGGCATTCCTATTCGATGAGATTCGTCTGGATATGAATGGAACGACTATTGATAGAACTAGGAATCCGGGCATTTCATCAACGATGCGTAACTATGCTGCACTGAATGAACTGGAATCGAATCGTTTACTAAATGCTGGATGGATCTATCCTGGAGGTGTGGTAGACATCGTGAATACATCGAATGGTATCTTCAATGCTATCGTTCCTCTTTCGATGTTGCTGGGTTTCGCCGACGATCACAAGGAGGTCATACTTAATAGCAAGTTTGAACTTATTCTCATTAGATCTAAGGATTCTAATAATTGTATCATTGGAAACGATCCTACAACCATACAACTAACTAGACTCGAATGGAGGATGCCTGTACTTCGACTTTCAGATTCTGAACGAGTTGATAAACTTAAACTCGTCAAATCGGATAAACCTCTACACGTCGCATTTCGAACCTTGGACCTTCACACTCAACCTGCTGTACCTCAAACTAAAGCGTTCACATGGAACATTGCAACCACGACTAAACTTGAAAAACCACGTTTCGTCATAGTCGGTGCACAAGTGGATAGATTGAATCATCTCGCTAAGGATGCTTCTCTATTTGATAATTGTAATATCACCAATCTGAAACTTTATCTCAACAGTGAATCTTACCCCTATCACGATATGAATTTGGATTTCGCCAATTCGAAATTTGCATCTCTGTATGATCAATATTCCAAATTTCAATCATCCTACTATGGAAAGGAGAATTACCCTCTTTTGAAAAGGAACGACTTTCTGAAATATGCACCGCTATTCGTCATCGATTGCTCTCATCAACCTGAGGATACTGTGACGGGGGCAGTGAATGTCAGATTGGAAGTTCAAGCATCGTCAAATTTTCCTGCACAAACTTCATTATTCTGTTTAATTATTCATGATAAATTATTCACTTATAAACCACTAACTCATGTTGTACAATCTATCATATAGGTGTAATAAATAAAACATTACAAATTAAAATTATCTTTTTATTGACTTTAACATACATCTCCAATATCCTCTTCCTTGCACTCCTGCTTTTTGCATCATATGAACATAATGATTTATGAATATCATACAACTGATATAAATTTCTTTCAATATATGGAATTAGTCTTTTAAGTCCATTGAATGCAGTACTATTCAGATTTATACTGCCCACATTTAAACATGTATTCACAAACGTTATTTCTTGCATCTTATTCATGCATAACATTATATTAAATGCATATATTATATTTTCACTGTACGGTGCACATGGATGCTTACCATCTTTCAGATACGTATCCAAAACACACAAATTTGACATTATTACCTCCCAATCCTCTTTTGTAATATACACAAACGTATCGTCATGTGTGTCTTTAATGTAAAGTGATGGGAGTTCATTGTATAATCCTATGTTCACACGAAAGTCAATGCTGATGGAGATGTCGTTATCGTTCATGCACACACTATTTACCATCACTCGCAACTTCCTCCTCTACTTCTTCTGCGAAGGGTGTGAAGGGTTCGAACATCATTATGATGAAACTGTCTTGATCGAACGTCTTCTTGGCTTTGACGATTCTCGGTTTGCAGTTCGTCTTCTTCTTTTTCTTGTCTCCTTTCTTACTGGATCTGCGGACATACACGAACTGTCTCAACATCGTGAATATTTAATACACTTGTTAACGTAAAACTCTTATTATTTTATACTCACTTTTCTATGACTTCCTCCTCGGGTTTCGATGTACCGATATCCTTAAACGGACGATCATTGTACGGACCGCACACATCTTCACCTTGATCCTGTTCGGACTGGCATGCCACATCTTCACTTTGGGCTTTACTGAAATAAACATATTTATCATTAGTTATCTAACACATAACAACACTTTCACGTTAACACACAATTATAATTCTACTTACCCGAGGTACACTTTACAATTCTTTCCGCATTGAGCATAAGATGTGATCGAATCATGATGGGAAGGATTCTTGCAAATCACTTGATGCATCTTTCCATCACACGTTTCATCGTGGTGCTCAACCCAATGCTTTTGCAAATCTTCGAAATTGCGTAGATTCTCCCAGAATCTGGTATCACTTTCAATGATAGGTGTTGTTCTTCCACTCATCTTGACGTTGCGATGTGAAGTGAGAATGCATTCGTTCCCGAGTGAGCAGATGGGTGATGAAACGTGATCATACCTGTCTCCCCCCTCCCCATCCTATCGTCGATTGTACTTAACGGACGGAGGGTTTGTGTGAAGTGAGGACACGTTCGTTCCCGAGCTGGCGGGAAAGGGTGAGACCTGTTAATTCGAATTTACTCACATATGCACAAATCTTGAGGAATGACAACACGTCATCACCCTTATACTTCAATGTGGAATAGATTTATATTTTCTCGTACCTCGATGTGGGAATGGAATTTAACCTTTTCTTAACCTTTACATCGCTCTTGGATACAATAGCTCAAGGAGAGATTCTGCATAGGGAACACCCCTTACCAGAATGTCTTATTACATTTATTTTCATAAATCTCTCCCAGTAAACATACCTAATCATTCTCTCGATATTCTTTTATCTAAAGAATAACGATACTACATCATATATCATACACTAAACGTAATAGATATCAAACCCTACACTCGATATTCATACATGAGAGTTCAAGCACAGACATCGAAGCACTGAACGTAATAGATATCAAACCCTAGACTCGATATTCATACATGAGAGTTCAAGCACTGTCATCGAAGAATTACTATCAATACATTTAATTCAAACATCCCCGGAACCCCCGTTACCCACCCCGCCCCATCACAATATCGAACCCTAGACTTCGATATTCATACATGAGAGTTCAAGCACACACACACATCGAAAAGAATTCACATTTAATTCAAACATCCCCGGAACCCCCCCCCCCGTTACCCATCCCACCCATCACACATTACACATCACACACACACACACACACGCACACACACAATCATCATCATCATCATCATCCCAACCCTCAAAAACATCTCACTGCACAGTGGAGAACGGCACTACGCCAACACTCCCCTTCTTTTACAACTCGATTTTCATATAGGAGAGTTCTAAATCAATGAGCATTCTACATCACTCATATATTAACACAGAGGAGAGTTCAACATCTTATCTACACTGTGCTGATTCTCTCAATTCTATACTACTGATGATAATAATAACAACAATAATAATAATAATAGTAATAATAATAATAATAATAATAATATAATTAATTATAATTATAATAATAAAATAATAATTATAATATTAATTATTATTATTTATTATATTAATACTATTATTATAATATAATTATTAATTTTAAATTAATATTAAGATAATAATTATATTAAATAAATTAAATAATTAAATAAATAATTATATTAATTATAATAATATAATAATTAATTATAATAATAATGATAATAATAATAAAAATATATTATTATTATTATTATTATTATTATTATTATTATTATTATTATTATTATTATTATTATTATTATTATTATTATTATTATTATTATTATTATTATTATTATTATTATTATTATTATTATTATTATTATTATTATTATTATTATTATTATTATTATTATTATTATTATTATTATTATTATTATTATTATTATTATTATTATTATTATTATTATTATTATTATTATTATTATTATTATTATTATTATTATTATTATTATTATTATTATTATTATTATTATTATTATTATTATTATTATTATTATTATTATTATTATTATTATTATTATTATTTTGTAATTTACGTCCCCCACAACGTTAAGTCGTATCGGACGATGGGTGGAATGAATGAAATGATGCTCAAATGACCCCAGAGTCCATAGAACTTAGAGTTACCCAACATTCGTCTATCTGAATAAGGGAAAACCCCAGAAAAATCTTACCAAGGTAAATCACCCTGACCGAGATTCAAACTCGGGACCTCTTGAACGTGCCGAGTTCAAATCTCGGTCAGGGTGAGTTACCTGCATAATGATAATGATGATGATAATGATAAAAATAATCTGTTGGAACATTAAATTTTGTTTAAAGTGATCTACAATTTTTGTGTAGTAAGATTTTGCTTATCTCTTATGATTTACCAGTTATGCAAAAGTCATATATAACGAAGAGAACTTCTGAGAACATGCCCAGAAAATGAAGTTATACGTTTCATTATTGTTAAAAATAACTTAAATGCATGTACTTTTAGTTAAAATCATTAGTCATATTTGAGAAAATTAAAATTGTCAAAAACTGTTTTGGAAGATGTTGAACTTAAATATCAAGTTTCTTATCTAACCCAATTTTCGTCTCTGAGCTATGCTTTTTACAGAAATACATACAAATAGAACTTCTTTTCAAACGTGTGTACTGAATCAGGGAATCTCAAAACATGTATTTCAACTGACTTCATTGAATTTTTAATGGAATACAGTACTTCTACTTGCTGTACGTCGAAGTATAGAAAGTATCTTTAAAACACAATTTTATTTCAAATAAGCTTGTTTGTGACATTTTGAGATATCCTTTATTAATGCTTCGATTTCTTCTTCTGTTTGCGAATCCAGCATTTTGCAGATGATATAGCGGAATATTAGTAATTTCTTGCGAAATAGCATATTTCAGTTGTTGGGTTGTTGGATGTCAGGAAAATTTGTTTACAGGGTAACATCACAACCAAAATAGGTTCGATCGAAAGCTGGAGATCGCAGCACACACTTTGTTGTAAAGTGCCCCCTATATTGATACGATCGCCAAACATCAGAGCAATTAAAATAAGAATTATTTGTGGTTGGTTTATTGACACTCGTCACTTACTTTTTCATATATTTATGAGAGACTAGTTTCAAAGGCCCTGGCCTCCATTTTCAATCTCTTTCCAACTGGCATCTGTTGTTGTCTGCTCTCTCTGGTTGTGGAACTATGAACTTTTTTGTCAAATTATCTACTGGCGGGATTTCAAAGTTCATTACGCGATCCTTATTTTTCCAGATGAATATGTTCTCCCATGTTGTCAATCTACCTTTCTTGGATCTAAATATCATCAGGAATGATACAAAAATAAAATTTGGAATTTACAGGAAGCCAACACATTCAGAAAATTATATAAAAAATAATAGCCACAACCCAATTACACATAAACATGCAATAATAAACAGCCTTACACACATGGAAAAAGAAGAATATTTCAAGGAACAAAAAGCAATAATACACATAGCAGAAGAAAACGGATACAACAAAAGTTTGGTGTTGAAGAAAATTAGAAAATCTAAACTAAAGAAAACCATTAAGGAAGCAACCACATTTATTAAAGAAAAAGAAAGCAACAGCATATTCAGTTCATTCACATATCATCCAAAAACATTTAATAAATTTAAAAAGATATTCAAGGAACAAAATATCATCTTGGCACCTACTAATGGATACTCAATTTTAAAATTACTAAATTCAAAAACAAAAGATGAAATTCCTTCAGGTAACAAATCTGGAATATACCAAATAAATTGTAAGAATTGTGAAAAATGCTACATAGGTCAAACAAAAAGAAATTTAAAAACCAGAGTCAAAGAACACTTTAGAAACATCAGATTGAAACAAGAAGACAAGTCAGCAGTAGCATTTCATTTTTGGAATGAAAACCATGACATTGATCCAAATCCAAAATTATTAAAAGGAGTGATAAACCAAAATAGATTGACAACATGGGAGAACATATTCATCTGGAAAAATAAGGATCGCGTAATGAACTTTGAAATCCCGCCAGTAGATAATTTGACAAAAAAGTTCATAGTTCCACCACCAGAGAGAGCAGACAACAACAGATGCCAGTTGGAAAGAGATTGAAAATGGAGGCCAGGGCCTTTGAAACTAGTCTCTCATAAATATATGAAAAAGTAAGTGACGAGTGTCAATAAGCCAACCACAAATATATGCATGAACAAATTAGCTGTATATCTTCAATTTTTTATTGTGAATGACGTTTGCATAGTAATTGGTAAACCGTAACAGAAAAATATAATCTTACTACACAAAAAAATGCAAATCTCTTTAAAGCATACAGTAATTACCTCAAATAATTTTGTTATTTTGGGGAGCTAATCGTTTCTAAGGAATTCCTCCTATTATTTCGACTTTTCTCAACTGCGAATTATTCCCTTTGTTCCGTGGTCACGCAAAGAATATGAGATTTCAAAGTGGCACATATAGCTCTGCTTTTTAAAAGCTGAATATCGGTTTACTTGGTTATCCTAGTACAAAAAGTGTACATTTGAGTTAAAATGTGTGTCAGTTAACCGTAAATACTCGTACAAAAAATATTTAGCTTTCGTAAAGGAATTTGTTAAAAGAGTAAGTACAAAAAGTAATGTGAACACATCTGTTTATTTTTTGTATGCATGACAACATGCTTTTACATAAATATATGCCATTAATTCGCGGCACGATCTTTGTTTTATTCGTTTTTTTTTTTCGTTTATGTTCATGAAAACAAAACGGTGAAAAACCAAGGAAATCGCTTTGTTTACATAATGAATGAATATATTTTGTGTATTTCTAAACTATCTGAAACATATGAAGTTTTAAACTCTTGACAGAAATTGACGTTAAGGGAGTATGTATTAAACATGTATCAAATAAGCATTATTTGATCAATCAACGCATTGCATAAAATCTCATTTGACAGAAACTATAAGACACATGAAAGTACAATTTTACAGACATTCTAAATCTATTCGGTAAATGTCGTCTTTGAGTTTTATTATCATGTTTGAATTATTTTGGGTTTTATAAACCTGTTAATAAACTGGCAGCCCCACTTTCCGTAATTTCACTTTTCTCAAGTTTCTTATGAATGAGCAGAGAAACGAAATCGGATTTTTTTTTTATTCTTGTCGTCAACTGGTGGATTAACATTTTCTATTTTAAGTATTGATTTTCTAAAAGAAAAACATAAAATATGAAATACAGCAACAACATTTTTATCTTAGTTTTTTATTGTTAAGTAAGCAAAGCATACTACAGCATGCAGATGATAACTTTCAAGTTCTATATAAATAAAAGAATTTATATAGCAATTTTTTGCTAATAGATCGATGTGCCTACTTATAATTACAATTTATAAAATAAAAAATAATTGTTGAATATAAAATTAATGTAGATAGAAAAATGAAACTAACAAAAGTAATTCATTACTTAACATGTCTGCAAATTTGCAGTCAGATGTTGTATAGTTCCTGTCAAGTGTGATTTTATGGAAGGCCTTGTAAATGTGAACAAATATTACCTACTTGAAGTTCACGTACACTGCTAAATGTTATGCTACTTCGGCCAAGCTTGGCAACAATGTAACAAAGCAATCATCGCCACTTTACCTGGCATCTTCTTGGTACAGTTTACATACCAGTTATCAGACGGAATGCGGTTAGGGACGGGAACTGAATGCAAAGGTATTATACAGCGGAATCTCGTGGTATTTCAACCCTGTTACTACAGCTCGCAACATTGCAATGAAGGAATTACGTAGTTTGTTATTGTTATGACGTCTTGTTGAGTAGTTCAGTGGCGGATGAGCTCTAACTACAGACACGAGATTCCAGAAATGTCGCTTGTCTCTCCTTCTGTCTGCACAAGTGTTACGCTAAAAGGTATTTATGATACAAGAGCTAAGAGCAAGGTTCTATGCATATAATTCTGAGGAGAATCGAATTAAGACCTGAAGCTTTCCTGGCGACGAATGCGCTCAAGCTCTTCTCGGGAATCAAGCCAGTTGAAAGACGATTAGAAATCGACGTTTCGGGAGTGTGCATCTCTCCCATCATCAGTATATTTATTAAATGTTATAACCACAAATGAATCAACGGATATAACACAAATATACACAAAGGCAAAACATTGTCAATATTCGCATCACTGAACAAAAGATTGTTTTCAGTAAATTAAATGTCAGGCCAGGAGATGGCGTGAGTATAGAAAATTAATTGGGTCAAAGAAACGTAACTACTTAATTTTGTTATCAATCTATATAGATCTGTGCTTCTTTAGTCGACGGATTTCGATTTTTAAGGCCGGTTTCCAAAAGGAGCTGAACTAAAATCCAGCATCACGATTAAGCGTACTCCTCTCAGATGAAATGACCAAAACCTCTTTAATCGTAATGCTGGATTTCAGTTCAGCTCAAAGAAACTAACTACTTAACTTGACTATCAAGCTTTATAGATCGTTGCTACATAAATCGACGGATTTCCATTTTAAGGCCGGTTTCCTAGAGGAGCTGAACTAAAATCCAGCACCACGATTAAGCATGCTCCTCTCGGAGAAAATGACCAAATTCTCCTTAATAGTAGTGCTGGATTTCAGTTCATCTCCTCTTGGAAACAGGCCTTAAAATTTGAAATCCGTCGACTTAAGAAGCACCGATCTATACAGCTTGATAATCAAGTTAATTAGCTACGTTTCTTTGACCCATTTAATTTTCTATGCTCACGGCATCTCCTGACCTGGCATTTAATTTACTGAAAACAGTCTTTTGTTCAGAAATGCGAATATTAATGGTGTTTTGTCTTTGTTTATATTTGTGTTATATCCAGTGATTCATTTGTGCTTATAACATTTAACAAATATTCTATGATAAACTTAAGCATAGAATCGAATTGTTTTGAACAACATATGTTTAGACATGCATTAATAATTACTAGACAAAATATAGATTATGAATTATATACTTTTTGTCTATTTCGTATTGGTGATGCTCAGCCTACTGTTTCTTTTTAGGTCAGGGCAGCCAACATTAAGTTTATATAGGTATGTACATTTAGATAGGCTTTTAAACTTTGAAGATCAATTCAAGAGAGTTCTTGGTTTGTAAACCCAAATTGTTTGGCAATATTGATGGCCTATCGATGCCGAAGTATTTCTTTTTTATTTATTGGCATGCTGCATTCTTTTAAAATATTACATGCTGATGATGGATGATAGGAAAGTGATGATAGATGAATTAGTGTGGATTGTCCTTGGTGAAGGTCAAGCGATCTAACCGCTCGGTCACGGCCTTGCCATGATGTCGAAGAGGACATCATCCAAAATAGAGAGGCTCTATAAGATCCAGTGAATCTCTTTAATATAATGACGGCGGACTTGGCGGACTTTATATATTGTTTGTGTTTACTTACGACAGGAATCGCAAATGGGATGATGATGAGATGAGTGATACGTGGATTATCTCGAAGCCCCAGGTTGGGAAGCGATTTGCGACGGAACTGTAGGTGATGGGGCTGCGATATCTGCTTCCCGTTGCTACAGGAACTCAGGGTGCAGCGTCCTGTCCTGTCCTTGGGGCTGGAGTCGACGTTGCTGGTCGTGCTCTCCTAGTTACCCTCCGCTGCTTCAGTCGTCGCATGAAAACCTCTTACCGCGGATGTAGTATCGGATGGGGGTAGAATGAAAATAATTATGCAAATAAATTAAAGAATTGTTTAACTTCTTTTCAAATATTCAAATTTTAATTGCTTTTGAAATGAACATAAATCCTCCGTAACATTAAATTAATACATGATTTCAGAAGCGTCGCTAATCCGTTTTACAATTTCAATATTTTTCTTCGTCGATTCTACACGGATTATTATGCTTCCATACTCTACGACGTCCAAGTACAGAATCGCAATTTTGAGTCTTTACTCGACGATGTCTATGCGTGGACTGACGCTAACTCTGTCTAGTCTGAAATTATTGAATTTGCCGTTGCTATGGCAATACAATAATTTCTTACTGGTACACGTTATATTTGAATTGCACAATTTTCATGACTATATTTGGTAATCTTCATAATCTTTTCTTTAAATCATTTTCCAAATAATTTAACATTCAAACAATATTTCAATATTTACGCTAATATTGTCATCATTAAACACATTAATAACATTCATTGTCCCTTGCTTCCACCTCTTCAATCAATATTTTACCTTCAATTGTTATTTTTAATCTCGTTCCCTTTCTACTACAATTTTTTAATAATTTCCACCAAATTATTTTCTCAATAAACTAAAATAACAAGTCAAAACACTGACAAGTACTATGAAATTTGATCTAAAATAACTGCTTCAACCTTTGTAGATTTTTTACCTTTTCTTAGATAACCCTTAATCTCTTGCCATCCTTCTCGATCTTTCCAGTCCATTGCATATGTAGATCTTTCTCATTTGATTTACAGCTTTCCACATTTTCCTTCGGTTTGCACGTTTGTTTTTCCTCGCGGTGAATATTCCAGATAATGCTTATCCGTCTTTCTTTCATTCTTCTGACGTGTCCATACCTTGAAGAATTGTTTCTCATTCCTTTTAAACGACTCCAGCACGTCCATCAATTTTATTACCTCCTCGTACTATGCTCAAGTTGTTCTCGGGAAGCAAGCCAGGTGAAAAGATGATTAGAAATCTACGTTTCGGGAGTGTGCATCTCTCCCATCATCAGGGTATTTATTAAATGTTTGTAACCGCAGTATCAGGCAGCGATTAGGAGGCGGCAAATTAATCGAAGTCAGATAATTAAAAAAGAAGATAAATTAATGGAAATGCCTTGCTAAACTAATATAACAATCTTATTATAATAATATAACATTAGAATGGAGAAAAGAATGGTTAAAATAGCAGTTGACTTAAAGAATAAGAAGGGAAGAATATAATTTAGTATAACATATATACTAGCATCCGGGCAAGAAAGAGAAAATATTCTTGTAAAAATCTGTACATGTCGGAGAGATAGGAAAGAAGGACCGTTACCGTCTTTGTGCTAGTAAACGTTCAATGGCTGAGAACTATTGTATTCTTTCAGCCAGGCATGTTTTGGGACAAAGGACTTTCAAAATGCAGTTGAGCATGAACGCTAAAGATATTTACTTCGCTGATTTGATAGCGATGTATACCGTTACAAAAAACTCAGGGTAGGCGTTCCCCAACTCAGGGTGGACGGGACATCAGTGAGTCATATGAGTTTTGCAAACCAATGCGAAAATTCGAAATAAAATGAGAAACCAATAATATTGTAACATTTGAGAAGGGTGAGCTAGTTTGGTCATGTGATAAAGTTAGAGAGGGGATCAGAATAAGGTTCGAACTGAATGGTGAAGTAAGAAAAGCTTTACTTATAAGTTGATACTGTGACAGGAAGGACGTGTTCATGTTCATTAAGAAGAGAAGGGAAGATTTCGAAGTCTGAAATGTTAGGAATTTTACTAATAGTTGGCCACCGATCCAAGTCGATAAGAAAACATAGATTCAAGAATTAAACCAAATAATTCTACAAAAAACTAAGTATTATTAATACGACTAGGTAGCCAACAACCACCAAAATCCATTCACCTGAGCATAACTGAAATCATAGCTCAAATTAAGCTCCTATTAGAACCCAATTAATTTAACAATGGTATGCGGGTTTCCGCATGTTATAACCACAAATGAATCACTGGATATAACACAAATATAAAGAAAGACGAAACACTATCAAAATTCGCATTACTGAACAAAAGACTGTTTTCAGTAAATTAAATACGAGGTCAGGAGATGGCCTGAGTATAGAAAATTAACTGGCTCAAGGAAACGTAACTACTTAACTTGAATATAAGTTGTACTATTTTTCTTTCAAATTTAGATACTCCAGCAGCGCTTCTTATCCTACCCATTTCTAGCTCAGAAAAGTGGTATATTAATAGACCATAGGCAAAAGAAACCTAAACATATTTATGTATGCAAATGACTGGGCCATCGCCTCCAATAGTCCAAAATACCTATAAGAAACTACGGAGTAGATTACAAAATGGGCATGGGAATAAACAGTATAAAGACATAATAAAATGTTGAGAAGAATATCAAAAGGAACCATCTCACGTGCGGCAGATCCACCAACTTCCGATTCCTAGGAATGACGTTACAGACAACCAGAACTATTTTCTTACAATGCTAACGAAGAACCAGAAGAAATAGTGGAAACAGAGGAAAGGATCAAGCTTATAACTCTGATACCTGTAGGCCAGTTTCGTCGTCCATGATTTTCATGGGAATAATGCGAGATGATGATGATAATAATAATATATTTTTGTTATAATAAATTGCAATATTATAATATATTATATTGTTATATATTATTATTGTTGTTATTATTAGTAGTAGTATTATTTTGCAGTTAACGTTGTTCTTGACATTGAAATATAGTTTGATCATACAGTAATTTGTCCACAATTTGAAGATATCCATAGTTTGATCTTTAACATTACGATGTTGTAATTTTTTTTTTGCTTCCATTTATACCCCGCCTTTAACTACTATGGTCATATCGGCGACCGTTCTCCTTTGGAACATACTGAAGGTGTTAACTCGTTATCTTTGGGTTTTCTATTATTACATCACGCACACATTCACACTCTCATTCATACTTCACAGTGGAATCATTTTCTCCATTTAATTATCATATATTCTTAAGAGTTCTTTTATATTCGACTATTTAACGTTTATTTTTTCAAACGTTTTCTTAGGCTTAAAGGTGTTCAACAACCGGACATTAGAGATTGCCATATCCAGTGTTACTCAATGTTTTAGTGTGAGTTAGGTTGCTTATTCGAGACAGTTTAAGTTCATAATTGCATAATTAAATTTTGAAAGAACATATCTCAGAACTTGCAACACCAACCTTTTTGTTTTATTTTGCTTATGAATACAATTATCATTTTGTTTATCTATTAAGTATTTCGTCACTATGCTTGTTTCATTTTGCTCTTTTATCTCCCCTTTTTTTGGCAAGGAAGTTATTTTGCTTGTTCGTTTAAGGGTAGAAGAAGCATTAAAGGTTCCCGAAAAATGGTGTTTTTAATTTTGATTTATCTTAACATTGAGATTTCCTCTTTTAATTCTGTTTCTTTTACAAGTTTTCCACTTTTCAGTAGTTGCATTGTTCTGTACCAGCTCTCCATACTTCTCTATCGTTTTACTGTTCCTCTTCTAATCCTCTTTTCTCCATGGCTCTATTAATTCCATCCTTCCATGTGAGTCTGTAGTTTTGTGCTGTGGATTCTGTATTATTTCAGCGTAAAGTAATTGTTCGGCTTAATTTCCTTTTGTGTTGGCTTTAATGTTTAGAATTTCCTGATTACATATATGTTTTCACACACATTAAGCGAAGCATTAAGGGACTTCTCTGTCAGCGTCTGTATGTACTTCTCAGATCACTTGCTACGGGGGTTCGGTGAGACAAAGACAAATATATCTCTCATCTCTGTCGCCCGCTCGCTATGGAACTGGCAACGCCAAGAAAGTACGCTAACCGTATTGGCCATGTTCATTCTTATTTTGTAGCTGCTGTAGTAAAAAGTTTTGTTGAGACACGCAACTGACGAACTAAGACACAAGTTTTAGAAATATATGCTCTTTAACTAGCTTAGACCCTGCCAACATCAGTACTCCTTACCAACTTTCCTATGTTGCTAAATTGGAAGCTAAATTGTTGCTAAATTGGTTCTCGGATAGCTGAAGGGCCATATAAAAATGCTAAAGTAGGATGTGCATTTGCAGTATTCTCTCGCTCCATAGAATGCCATTCTTACTAAGGAGTGTTCAGTCTTTCAAGCTGAATTAGCTCGAAGCAGTGAAATAGTGCAACAACGTATAATGTACCGCTCGCTTTTACAGTGATTCACAAGCAGCAATTGCAGCTTTGAAAGATACAAAACAGCAGTCCTATTGCAGCTGAAATAAGAAATCAATTATTAAGTGGTTCTCATCTGTGTATTTGATGGGTCAGAGGGCACGTGGCGATTGCCGGAAGTGAACGAGCAGATGAGCTTGCAAAGAGAGCTGCGACTTTAGATCTTTCAGAAATTTACACTCTATGCCCTATTTCTTAGGTGAGGCAAACATTGAAGGAGATTATCATCAACGACTGGAATGAATACTGGTTAAAAAGTGATTGTGGTGATTTGACTAAGGATTTATATTTCTCAACGGTTTCTGACAGACATAAATGTGAATTCGTTAATCCTATGTTCTCACTCAATTCTTAACTGGACATGGCAAATTTTCAGCTTACTTATTTCGATTCAAACTCATATCCACATCTCATTGTATTTGTGGAAATCATCTTCAACATGTCCCTCACATTTTATTTGATTGCCAATTTTTCTGTCTTGAAAGATGCGAACTTGAATTATTGCTTCAATCCTTAGGTTACACTTTTTCAAAACCACTTACACATATTGTGATGAATTACAAAACTTATCAATATTTCATGGCTTTCTTAAACAAAATATTTCTTAAGCTAAAGGATTTATCTTGATGTTTACTGTTTGTCAGCTTGATATTGAATTGTTTATGTTTTTGTAAATTGTATTATACTCATAAATTTTTAAACTATATTCCTAATATACCTTTGGGTAAAATAGGAATAAAAATTGGATAATAAATAAATAATAAATTGGAAGCTGGTGTTTTCGTCTATAAAATAATCCTTCATTCGGTGATTTGCTAAATTCTAAGAATTCTGTTCCCTTTTTAATTTGTCTAAATGTGTTAGCAGATCTTATATCTGAGCGTAACTTTATGCGTTCTGAGATAGCCCGCATCTAATAAATTTCTTGTTGAGAAAGTTTCAGCTACTTGTCTTTTCCTGAGTTTTTAAATTTCATCGCTAATGGTCTTTTCTCGGACAAAACTTTAACTCTTGCCTCTTACATTTTGCGTTCATTTTAACATATGGAATGTATTTATTACAATTATTTACCTATCTTACTATCATTTCTTTATACAATTTTTATCTTCGCCGTCAGTATGATTTAATAGAAAAGCGGTGCATCTGACCAGCTATCAGAGAATTAGATATATCACTTGGAAAAGTGCTTTACAGTAAAAACTGTGGTTAGTGACATTCTTGCTAAATGATCCGCATCCTCAGTGTTTACATTTTCCTGCACGGGTGATCAGTAATTAAAATAAATTGCTCAACAGCTCAGTTAAAACGAGAGCAAATCAAAGGGATTTCAATCAGCGCTTACAACCCAGAGGATTCTTTTAAAAAATCGATGAGTATACAACTGCACATTCTAGCGTATTACTCTACCTGATAATATATATGTAATGTAGTTCAGGTAATGGTGGGTTTACCATAAGTTACAGTTCATGCTGAAATCTAGGTGCTTTTAACACAGTGGCATTTATATTGTTTTATTTATATGACATTGAGGATAAACACTCAGGTGTTCAGAACTCAATTCGCTGGATTAAAAAGGAATCTGTTGAACTACAATCCCTTAAACTCTCTCATTCCACTATCAGATTATGTTGAGGTTTAAGGCCGTGCCTTGGCTGAGTGGTTAGATCGCTTGGCTCTCACTAAAGCGGTCCGGGTTCGATCTCATGCGACCGCGAAGTGAGATTTGGGGTGGACAAAATGGCGCTGGGGCGGATTTTCTCCGGTTTCCCACCATCTCATTCCACCGGTGTCCCATCTTCATCTCATGTATCATCAGTGTCACCGCCTGCGCTGCCGTATGTAGTAAAAGCGGGCGTTAAACACTATATATTTCATTTTTGTTGAGGTTTGAGAACAAACATCATCACATCCACTAAGGAATCAACTCACAATGAGTAGCTTGGACACGTTAAATTAAACAAATCACAGTTGTCCTCACGATTCTGTTCTTTTATTCATGCTTTTAGGTAGTTTTGCCTTAAGCAGGCTATATTAGAGTTTGGCTAGGTTTCACAAGAAAAGGTTCCTCCATGATCTAGCAGCAATATGATAACCCATAGTTCCCATAGTTGCTGTTCAAACTTGGCAAAGGACAATGGATGATTTGTTTTGCCAGTAAAAGTTCTTACGATGACTTTGGAAAGGAAATTAAGTTTTTCAATACCCTAAAGTACGTTAAACTTGACAAAGGGGCTTCTGAGCAAAACTAAGCAGTATATCTCACGCAATATATCATAAAATACTGAGAAACATTGCGGTTAAACGGCGTCCATAAATTTAGAGTATATTTAGTTTTGTTATAAGCAAGAACTTAAATTAAAGTAAATAAACATATTATTTTTAACATTCATATTACTTTATCTATACAGTATAATTTACTGGCACACTCTCGTGTACGTCATTTCCGATCTAGTTTGATGATTCTACTACCAGCTGCTCCAATGGTGAACTAGGAAATGTTTTTTCTCATGGTTTACTAGGGTGTGTGTGGCTATAATACAATCATTTGACTGATATATTTAATGAGGCTAATAATCATTTATTTAAAGTGATATACAGACTCTTTAAGAAAGTAATGTAACATTTGGAGTGCAATTATTTAGAATCTTAGTACGAAAGACTATAATATTGAAGTAATGTATATTCTAATTTCAGGCGTCTCAATAATTTAGGGTTTACGATATATTTTTCTGTAATAATGGAAACTGCTAATCGAAGAAACTTCTGGGGGCGATGCCCAACTGTATATAACTAGAACGCGACCCAGCTCTCCTGTCTGCCTATCCAGTTTTTAGTTGGGCTGCTTGCCCTAGCAACATTTTGAATCTTAAGCTAATGGATTTCTTGTCGGCATGAATTCTCTGAACTATCGTCTCTTGCAAGTGGCTATCTCTCTATATATATTTCATGTTAAATCTTTGCAAAAATAGTTTTAATACACAATCGGTTTTAGCTGCACGGGATATGTAGGAGATTGAACCAATTATTAAGTGTTTAAAACCAGGTCCCTATATGCTGACTTGAAATTCCATACTCTGCATGACTTCGAGATAAACAACATGACAGAGCTCAGACATGCTAAAAGTACTGAACAATTTTAAGGAGTACTATCGGATATCTTGGAAATGGCTCATGGAACACGCGACCTGATTATTTTTGGTAGATATGTTTATTTCTTAGGATTCGGCAGCTTTACAAATTATACGTACTTTCTTCGTGATGAAGAAAACTTCCCAAGCCATTTTCAGATAATTAATTTAATACACGCGTTGTTATGCAATGACTTTAAATATATGACTTTTATTCTGCACCATTAGAATCAATTTGAGAAAATCATAAATCACGAAACATATTCCATATAAAAGAAGTTGTTAATAGAGGGATTTAGTATTTTTTTGCCTAATAAAAATTTGGTATTTAGACGTTACTTCCTTTCCCAGTTATCTGGCTCTCTCTACCTCATTTTATCCCTCCCTCTCTATCTCATACCCTTTTCTAAAAATGTACTTTTTTTTATTACGGATGCCTGAAATCCTGCATTTTCAGTGAAACCTGAATGTGAAATTAGGAATTTGGTATTAGATACGTGGTAGATATAGAGAAAACGAACAGTTGCATACTAAACTTAAAAATATGCAGTGTTTTACATCCCACACCAATAACAGAGAACATTTTAAAACTTGAAAATGTTAATATCACATCCTAGAAATATGCTAGACAAGGATACCATGTTTGAAGTTTAAGGACATTTTGTTTTTAAGTCATGGGAACTTAATTTAAAAATATGCGTTATCTTTTTGGTTTGGGGAATCCCAAAAGGTCTGTTTCCCTCTCCTCATGAAATCTGTGTATATAAGTGTATATAAGTATAATGTTACCACAGGCTTTGTGGTAACATTTTTCTGTTCGTGCCTGAAATTTGAATACTAAGTTCCTAAGATGTTAAACTTAGTCGGTTACCCATAGCGCATAAAACTGCAGTATTGGGATGGTAATCCTCCAGAGACTTCCTTCAACAGAGCAAGTGAATCTTCTCTGTAAGTTGTAATCCAATCTTAGATTCTCCTCTCGTCTTGCCTTCCAGCAAGGTTGAGAGACTTCCCGTGGATGGACGTTCGGATTACAAGCTCCATAGAGAAGTTACACAAGATATGCGACACTTCTTGAACGAGAAATAGAAGGAGCACCTAAACATAAACATCACATGAGTGTATTTGATGGCTGAAACAAGTTTCTGTCTGATATACCCATAAACAGACTGGAGCTGATCAATTGCAAAGAAGAAAGGGCCGATACTTAAACGGCTACAGGCACCCAGAGAAGTCAGAGACCTACTGACTGATCCTACAAGAAATATTCAATTTCGGAAGTACAGGAGAGAATGAGAGAAAACTGCACCATTCATATACACTCTACTACATAAAGTATCAAGACGATAGTATAATAAGATATAAAAATTGCAGCGCAAGAACTTTATAATGAAATGCATGTAGTTAAGCCTTCATTCTATGTTTACCCTCCTAATACGGAAGATATATCTACACCCCGCCAAGTGGAGGCCTGGGATCAGACAGATGTGAAGGAATATATGTAGAACTGTATCAGAGAGTAGTCAGAATGCTTCCAACGAATGTAATGGTGATAATTTCGCTGATTATGTGTATTAACGCACTTTGTGTTTTATACATGTAAATATATAAACCCCTAGGAAAAGACGTAAGGATTCTCCAGGGCAACATATCTATAACTGCATGAATGAAGATATGAAAAACATCTATATTTATACCTGTTGTCATCCATTTCCATATCTATATTAAAAACCATTCGTCTATAATGATTATTCCCCGTCTTTTAGTTATTAATAACCCTCTCAAAAATCCAGCTTAAACGCTCTATATTTTATCTGGAGTTCCCATTTTCGTGAGCAAGTTTTTGTACACTTCGTCTGGTTGTCAGTTGCATAAAAGTGAAAGAAATTGAAAACAGGTTAATGACTGAAGATTCAAGTTGACTGCTTCTGGGGTCTGATAGCATATTAGCCTTGAAATTCAGGGCTCCTGTTTGGTTTCCCCGATGGAGAACGAAAGTTTCTTTAACCAAAATTATTCCCTGTCTTCCAAGGAATCTGGAAGTATGAATGTATGTGTCTTTAATTTAACATATAAGGCAAAAGGATAGTCGAGCTAAAATAAGGAAACCCAACCATAAAAGGCAGCTTTGGAGAATTTTCTTACAATATAGGTTAGATCATTTTTGCCAGTTAGCAAATTTAATATTTTATTTGCATTCTCAAAATGGGCCAATTTTAATGACCTGTCAAACGGTTTTGGGGGTATTATATGATTTATTTATAATTATTTGAGTGCACTAAAGTAAAGTGCTCTTGTACCAAACATGCTTTATTACATCTGTTGTAGAATTTTATATTTAACTGGCAAATCAATGTAAAGAAAAGTTTATACAGGTGTTGATTAATTTTAGTGTGCCATATAACTGTTTCTACGCCTTACAATGTTACGCCAATTTTGAAGCAATATGTCTGCCTCAACGATGATTCTGCACCAAGTGGTAGCGGTGATCTTGCTTTAATCTCGAGCTGAGTCCTATCTCAGAGTATGCTTGGGTGTGTAATAAAAGTAAGGATGACACCGGAACCTAAGTTTGAAACGCTTAATAACTTTTTAAATATTCACTTAAATTGAGAATATATCGACCAATGAAGCTAATATTAGCTACATCTTGCCCCATCGGCGACCAGTCCATAAATGTCTAAGAGTTTGTCTAGAATATTACTCAGCTACCACGAATTCTCCTAATATCCTACCCTTTTGCTAATGTATCCCACGAAATGACTTCTGCGAGTTTGCCGGGGACTAGCTCTCGCTAATTACCTTACTTAATGACAACTTACCTACAGCCAAACTGTACTCATAATTAACTCTCAAACTTACAATTCTTAGCATTTAACGAATGTACAAGATATCATATTTAGTTTTATTGCAAGTATTAATTCATGTAACTGATCCATAATATCTGTATCACCTGGAATGTCTACAATGAGGTGTTATTGAAATCTGAATTTTACCTTTTCGAGTCATCGAATATATTGAATTGCAAATAAAATGCTTATAATGTAAATTAATTGTTCTCTCACACTGGAAGTGTGTAAGACAAGATTTGAAAAGCTAGAGTCGGACTGAAAACTTGAATGCCCTAGCTGGGATTTGAACCACGGACTTACAAGTAAGTCGCCATTAAGGTGGTTGTCTCACATAATTATAAGAAGTCTTACTGGTTTATCGGAAAAAATGCGAGTCAGCTCTCAGTCATGCTGGTATGTTGCCGTGGTAGCTCAGTGGTTAGAACAACCTGACGAAGAGAGGGAGGTCCATGGTTCAAACTCCGGCTATGGCGTTGAATTTTTCAGTGTGAGCCTACCTCGCCTATAATGTTTTAATAAATACACCATAGTTTTTAGATCCTTATTTACTAAAGTTTCTTTGAGATTTTAACGAGTTTAAACTTCAACTATGGGAGCGGAAGAATTTTGAATTCTGAAAACTAGTAAAAAGAAGTTGATAAATGTAAACTTAAAGCTCAATACTGTCCTTTACCTGAATGGCGTGAGGACGTCTAAATCCTCATTGAGGAGTTTTAGAAGATACCGATATTGGGAAAACAATATGTAACATTGAATTACAAGATAAAAAGTTAAGATACATCCAAGTTAATCGATGAGTTGTTTTAAGTATGAAACGCATTGTTCATAAAGATCTAATAGATAAGATAAAGGTTATTTGAGGTTTACCTTTTTAAGTTTTTAGGTACTTGTATCTGTTTAGAATGAATTTTGAGTTGTATGGATGGTATGTATGGTCTATAAATTTTGATTTGAATTGTGTAATATGTTATTTATTATTTGTAGTATTTTGATATTAGACTGCTAATGTTAAATTAAAACACTCTGAAGAATTAGTTAAAATACGAGAAATTTGGAGGTTATGCTGGTTACCAGTACATAAGTTGCCGCCGGATTCTTGCGGATTTATAGCTGGATTTAGAAATAGATTGGTTGTTAAATAGCCGGTTATCCGGTTAATTGTTTACTGGATACCAGTAAAATATTAGGTTAAGTAGTTTTGTTTTATTTCGTTGAATATTTCTATAGATGAGTATATTCTGTTATATGATTAGAAAGGACAAGGATTTTAAAAAGTGGGTAAAAATAGGTTTTGTTTTTAAGGTAGCAGTATTATTAGTGTATATTTATTTTATTTTTATGGTGTTATTTTTAATATTATCTGTAGACATATTTTGTAAAATTTTAAAAAGTTAAATAAATGCAAAGGTTTGGAATATTTATACCCTGGCTTAAGAAATTAGGTGCTAGGGTATGGTATGACAGATTTTTATTTATTTTATTTATTTATTGTTTGTAAAGTTATTCTTTCAAATATACGTGTGCTACTTGGGTTTTCGAGAGCTGACGTTTTTTTTTTCTCTCTCGTTGGCTGTAAAATCTAAATTTCGAATTATCGTTCATTCATCTGATACCCACCTTTTCGGCGAACTAAGGTGAAAGATAGAAAAAGTAATTAATATAATTGTTGTAAACTCAGAATTGAAACAAATTATTTAATAGCTGAGGTAGGTAATAGATAATTTCTATCCTTTATTTTCTAAAGCCAGTCCGCCACTGAGTTTGTAATATCTACCTTGAGCGGCACGAAATTACTGCTACGTAAACCACGAGGATTGCGACAAGAATAAAGGGTTTGTCGAGATGTTGCTGCGGTTAATGAATGAAATCTCTCGTCCTAAGAGCTCTGCAGCGATAACCGTAAAGGCGTATTTGTCGAAAGGAAACACAACATTTTGCAACCTACAGCGAGACTTATTCAAAGTGCAGATAAAACAGGACGATGAGGCTGTTTTATATCCAAGTAGAGAGAAGGGGATTATATAAAAAATACTATAACATAAACATCCACAACGATAAGGTGGAGGTCGGGCACTTGAAAACTCTCCGTAGTGTAAAAATCCCAAAATGCATGCGTTCTACAACGTTGAGACAATTCTACACCATGGAGAACAATCCCATATGGTGGTTTTGTTAAATATCTGCAGAAATGGACGGTGAGCGCACAAGAGGAGCAATACACGGCTTGTAAAGGAAAAATGACATTATTAAATCTATCAATGTTAATAGTTTAAAAAAAAATGTTGGTTGGTTTGCAACACTCCCCACATGACAATCTTGACTTTGGGGTAACCTGGCCCCGCCACGTGATGACCGGACCCATTTCTTAGGTGGAGGGCGGTGTCCATTATCTCCAATGATAGGGCGATAGTGAAGATGACGGTGAGGCGAGAGGACCTACAGCTTATACCGTGGACTCCGAACCACGTTGGGCACATGAACACTTCACATGTGCTAGACAAAGGCGAAGGCGTGGATAGGGCCGACTTAAAATCGCCAATCCCAGAGCCCCGAACGAAACCTCTGCGCTACCGCGGCTCCCAGTTTAAAAAGTGTATCGCTGGACGTTGCGAAAACATAAAAAGACTGCACTTTAGATTAGGCGTCCCAAAAATATTCAAACGCCATGATTTCAAAAGTAATTCCATTTTCATATTGGAGATTTTAACCTTTGTATGAGATGATTCAGAGCTCCAATTACACACGTGTTTCAGAGTTTTGCTTAGTAGAAGTTTTGATAAAGTACTTATATCCGAAAAAGTACCTTTTCAGTACTACAATTTTCAATATTAAATAATTTCATATCTCACTGTCCACAATGGATAATCCACTACTTTTAAGGTGACATTATATAATGATGATAATGATGAGATGATTGATGATAATAATGTATTATTATTAATTATTATTATTATTATTATTATTATTATTATTATTATTATTATTATTATTATTATTATTATTATTATTATTATTATTATTATTATTATTATTATTATTATTATTATTATTATTATTATTATTATTATTATTATTATTATTATTATTATTATTATTATTATTATTATTATTATTATTATTATTATTATTATTATTATTATTATTATTATTATTATTATTATTATTATTATTATTATTATTATTATTATTATTATTATTATTATTATTATTATTATTATTATTATTATTATTATTATTATTATTATTATTATTATTATTATTATTATTATTATTATTATTATTATTATTATTATTATTATTATTATTATTATTATTATTATTATTATTATTATTATTATTATTATTATTATTATTATTATTATTATTATTATTATTATTATTATTATTATTATTATTATTATTATTATTATTATTATTATTATTATTATTATTATTATTATTATTATTATTATTATTATTATTATTATTATTATTATTATTATTATTATTATTATTATTATTATTATTATTATTATTATTATTATTATTATTATTATTATTATTATTATTATTATTATTATTATTATTATTATTATTATTATTATTATTATTATTATTATTATTATTATTATTATTATTATTATTATTATTATTATTATTATTATTATTATTATTATTATTTTACATTTGTTGGAATTATGAACGCATTTGGGAAGTTAACATTTTACATCTTTCATATTTTAAAATAATTTTCTATACCGAATATGCCTATTACCTTCAAATAAAATATATGTTTTTGACCACAAAGATACTTATTTATTGAGACTCCGTTATTAGTTACAACTAGTAACGCCACGCAATGCAGGTACTGACAGGCTGTTAACAGTCAGAAGGCTTTTGCTGCGTACCCATCCATGTTTTGGGTCTGACCGCAGGTTGAATATTTTGATGATACAGGATGTGGTGGGATTATTTTAATGAGGAATTTTTCAAGGTAGCTTTTTGCTCCTCTGTTTTGTACAGGATGCCAAACCACTTTTTTGTTTACACCCTGGTGTTTTATTTGATTAAAAGATGGGGTAAATTTTGTAGCCAAACAGCTCATTTGAAGATTATGGAGTTCAGCTTTTGATGCTGTTGGGAGTAACTCCTTGGTTACCTCGGGTGCCCACATGCCATACGGGGTACCGGGAAAAGCCTGAAGCGGCGCCTCGTAGCGTACCGAACCAGGGCGTTTCTGTGAGCTGGAATTTGAGCGTAAAATTTTGTCGCCCGGCGCCTAATTTCGTCCTCCACGTATGGGAGAAAAGAAGCTTCGTGAAGCAACCTAACGGGGAAAGAACGACCCACAGAATAGATGGATCGGTTACAACTAGTTACTAGCCTAGCTCTTATTTGAAGGTAGTTGATTCTACTTCACTACGGAAGCATCTCGAATCAAGGTTGCCGTGATTTTCAGTGTATTTTACCGATATTTTCCTAATAGCAAACATTTCATCATGTTTACTATTTGCATAGAACTTAACTGTGCAGAGACGAACACTTCAAAAACTAATGACTATAGCTGTATAATTATTGCCGTACAGTAAAATAGGCGTGAAACCCATTGCACATCTGAACACTATCTGTATTGTTAATAAATCACTGTTCTTACTAGCAATTCCAGCAGTTCAAAGAACTAACTTCATAAAATCAATTTGTAATAGAAATAATGCAGGTAATGCTTTTCATACATCTTTTGAAAAATATAGTTTACAACTATTCTTAGTTTTTGACTGATTTGAGACAAGTTATCAATGCCTAAACGAATATTCCTTAAATTCTTACACAAAACAACCTGATAGTTTGAGTTTAATAAGTGTTTCGAAGACTGAACATATAAACTATCCTAATTCTATTAAAAGGTGAATAAAAGACACCTGCGCATAGTTGCTGGAACATCTCAGCGATTCAACAACGTCTGGAATCAGTTGTGCATTCGGTTAAATGGAAAGCAGTTTAAGCGTGTCATTAAAACTAATTTGTCCAGTCTCATACGCATTCGAGCAAAGAATATCCAAAAATTCGTAAGTTGCTAACACAGTCACAAAGCAGCTAAATGAAAACTATGGAAGGTTTTTATCATACTCGTATCCAAAAAACGGAACCTCTCTCATCCTTGAGACATGGTAATCTAACTTTTCCTTACTTTGCATATACAGCTGTTACACAACTCAACTGAAAAACTTCAAGGGATAGTTGGGCAGTGTTAAGTGATTACATCACACTTGACATAACACACTTATGTCTGAGCTGCTGGTGTTTTGTAGTAGTTCTAGACGACTGAATCCACAAGGCTGTGCTATTACTACAGATTGTTGTTTGCTTCTTTAATGTGTATGTTAAAGTAAAGGTATCATGAAGCCTTTGCTAATAGAGCATTTTCCCGGAGAAAGCAACGCTCATATTTTGATAAATACGAAAAGTAGCTATTTTTGTGCTTGTGGAAGAGAAATTAACCAGTTTAGCATAAAAATCAGTAGCCATTCATGTTAAGAGTTCACATAGTTACACTTATCTGTAGGAGTATTCAAATAAAAGTTATTATGTCCTTCAGAACTTGTCGTCACACACCATAGGTTTCATACATTAGGGTATTCCTAATCCAACCTTCGGTAACCTCTACAGGTTCCAATAACCCTTCATAATGTCACCCCGGATCTGCTGTGGCTCACCTAGAAATTGTAACATTTTTATACTGCTCCAGACATATCTAGATTTGTTCAAATTTCAATAAAGTTTAAATTTTTGAGAAACGTTATTTAAATCCATGGAAAACTTGACTCCAAGTTGTTTGTTGTTTGTAATTTTCTTTAGATAAAGATAGTTGTTTTCCTACCGCTTCTCCAAGGCCTCTTATGGGCAGTTTGATTTTACGGCGATTCTCTATGCTAAGAGAATACAAACTCCTTGGATCGTAGACAAACCGAGCAAAATAGGGAGATGGGTTAAACTTAGTGTCCGCCTCTTTAGTACCACTGTCTTAGACAATTGAACAATGCCAAAATGGGTTATCTGCCATAACAAATAAGGGGAATTTCCTACAAAATCGAGGTTAATAGAATGCAGATATATTGTAACTTTGTGGGTTCGTAGAATTAAAAGTCCAATTTCCGAAATTCTGAATGTTCTTTATTTCCGTAGCAATACACTGTTCAATTATCCCGTAATAACATTACATCACATATACAGCACAATCTTACAAGGTCGATGGCAATAACAAACAGCGTTCAGTTTACAACATCAGCTCTCGTTACAACAACACTCTCAGCTGTTCTCTGCTTACCTCTCCCGCGAGAGTTTTACAACTGTTTACTACTACTGCTTATCACACTCTCTTGGCGAATCGTCACTCCCTTAAATACCTCACTGATAATTTCGAGAGATTTCTGGACCAAACAGGAATCGAATGTTCTATCACCTTGCGGAAGCGTAACCCTATGTGTGCGGCAGGTCTTTTATCTCGCGCTATCTTTATTTGTTCTTTGTATAAACAAGCCACGCTATCGCGATCGGGTTTGCGACAATATATATGTGGTGTGTGTCTGTGTGTGTGTGAGACAGAGAGAGAGAGAGAGAGAGAGAGAGAGAGAGAGAGAGAGAGAGAGAGAGAGAGAGAGAGAGAGAGAGAGAAGAGAGAGAGAGAGAGAGAGAGAGAGAGAGAGAGAGAGAGAGAGAGCGATAGAGAGAGAGAGAGAGAAAGAGAGAGAGAGAGTGAGAGAGAGAGAGAGAGAGAGAGAGAGAGAGAGAGAGAGAGAGAGAGAAGAGAGAGAGAGAGAGAGAGAGAGAGAGAGAGAGAGAGAAGATAGAGAGAGAGAGAGAGAGAAGAGAGAGAGAGAGAGAGAGAGAAGAGAGAGAGAGAGAGAGAGAGTTCTTACAAACTCGCGGTTAAAATATTTCAGAATTACAAGATCATGTATGTGTCCTCATACTTTGTACAGACTTGAGACTGTGCAACCATTATATTAGTTGTTATCTTGGTCCATTGTCAAAATAATAGAAGTATATATATAAACTTCATGGTGATGTATTATTGACAATTGGCTGTGATTGAGAGTAGTCACCTGACTGCAGGTTAGTAGATAAACAGGCCCGGCAGACTATTGACAATTGACTAGTGAGTGAGTCGTGTGAGTAACTGACCACCTGTTACTAAATAAACGGGGTTACCATCACAACTTCGCCCGCCTTGGTAGCATAGATGGTAGCATGTCGGCCTCACGTTCAAGGGGTCCCGAGTTCGAATCTCGGGTCAGGGTGAGTACCTGGATAAGGTTTTTTCCGGGATTTTCCGTTATCCTCACAGACAAATGTCGGGTAGCTCTAAGCTCCATGGACCCTGGACACATTTGAGCATCATTTCACCCATTTCATTCATCATCCGATATGACTAACGTTGGAGGACGTAAAATAAAAAAATGATCATTTTCTAGAAATTAACATGCGTATTTCCATTTATCAAACAATTTTTTAGCTGTACTAATTTGTAGGAATTCACAGTAACCCAACGAATAAACCTAGAAAGGAAGAGCAATTTCAGTCATGCCTTTTGACAAATTCAGCTACAAATATAAACTTGTTTTCTTTTCATTTTGGACACTCTTGAGCAATGCTCATTATATTCTATGCAGTGTTAAGCTACGTTATGCATACCATCATATTGATGAGTTCCAGAAAAAAAAAGAAAAAAAAGTTGACTCATAAATTGTATATGTACACATTAATAGAGAAGCTTCTATTTACCAGCCAACAAAATAGTCATCTCCACAAACACGTGTTCAGGATGTGAAAGAAATAACTGATCTATGAATACACCTTAATAGATATCCACAGTTGTAATGACTTTATTTCCGTAGGGGAGGGGATCCGTCCCCTTCAGCTGCCGTGGTGCGGGCGCTGCGGACCCTTAGCACTCGTGGTACCTCTGACGTTACCAGAGGAACCTCGGGCCGACCTGCCGAGCCCCTCCCGTCGGGGGGTTTGTTCGGACTGGGTTGGAATCGGGTGGCAGTGTGTTCCCGACACCCATGGGGAATTGGGTACCTCCGGCCAGGCTATAGCCGCCCGGAGAGGGTAGAGGGTTGCCTCATAAGTCCCGTGTACTAGCCTATAGAGCTAGTAGAAGGTGTGCTAGATCACCAGGTGGCCCCACGAGGTTTTCGGTAGTCTTCCTGCGAGGTTGACGCGCGTAAGTGGCGTATCCACTTCCAACCGTCTTAACGTTGTAGTCGATGGGGGGGGGGGGTACCTTTTAGACTCAAGATATTGCCCATGGAAAGAACCCCGAAGTTTTCCATAGCTCCTGGGTAGAAGGAGGTCCGGGTCCTTGGTCCTATGGGTCCAGGACTAATGGGAGTAGAACCTCTGTCGTTAAATTAAAAAAAAAAGTTGTAATGAATCTAAGTGGCCTAAGATCAGACAACGGAAGGAGAGATGCACTAATTTTTTTTAATAAATATTGACATTATTTTCTGGTATAGAATGATAGGGGAAAAGGGAGAGCGAATTTAATACTAGAGACATGGAAATATATTCCGATAGATCTAAAGCTACGAAGACTTTTAGCTCAAGATCAGATTAATATATGGAAAAACCAGGAAAACATTAGGAAAAAGTAAGATTAAAATTGTTAAAAGAAATGCGAAAGAAAGTGGAATAAATTATGAAAAAAGGATAGTGGATACAATACACTTCTCAGTTATGTTTGCGAGAGAATATTAGGGAGGGGGGCAAAAATTAAAGGAAATAAAATTGTTGATTTAAAGTTGAAAAAAGATAAATCATTAACTCATAATACACGTCCTCTATAAGAGCTGCTCATCGGAAGGTTAACGCGCCGAAAAATGGTACTTTAGTAGTCTAAGTCGCTAAAGTAGTTATGGACAACTTTTGTGACGCTGTAAACAAAATTTAGAGGCGGTGGAGAATCAGAGCTTCGAAAACATTATTGGTCATGAAACAAGAACCATAAGCCAGTACTTTGTTGAACAAAAACGTTTTATATATTCCTTCTCATGCTGCCATTGAAATTTTAATAGTAGCCACTCTATGTTCTTGATTCAATTTTATATTTCCTCGGGACCTGCATCCATATTTTCAACCCCAGTTGTTTGTAAATAGGTTCTCAGAATAAACCAACATCTGCATCCGTATCTCATATTGCTAGGGCAACGCTTCCAAGGGGACGTTAATAATGTTTAAGCCGTAGGATTCATGTGGCTGTAAGGATTGCCAATAAATTACTGACTCCGCCGTTTATATTTATACAGTTATTTTATTTAATATAATTTAGAAAACATTTACAAAAACGGTTCTATACACGCCTACCTAAATTCTTTAGCGCTCTAGACTATATTTCGAATGTCTGAAATCGTATTTATTTATTCTCTGAAGTCTTAAATTGATACTTGATGCCTAAAAGTCATAATTTCGAGATTAATTAAGCTATTCAATTGTTTATATTGGGTAGCAAATTTTATTTTTATTTAGTGAGGGAAAAATATCTTTACAACACGAGCTCTTCAAAGCTCTCAGGCTTCTTTCCGAAAACATTCTTGCCCATAAAGTTTAATGTACGTCACTTTTGAATAAAGTGAAGTAATTGGATCGTACTCTTCTTATACCGAAACCCTCAGGTAAGAGTTACTATCGAATATTTGAGCAAGTCAGTCTCAGTACTTAAAAAGCCTGTCGTTTTGTTCAGATTCGTCAAATGTGCAAAATTGTGTATAACTGGTTGAACATGTTAGTAGGACCTTTTTCGATGCTATCCTAACATTTTTGCCACGTTTTGTAGTCCAAGTTCACTGTCCTTTCCTTGACTAAGTTTTATGTTTTGGTCTAAAAGGAGTTGGAAATAAATTAAGGTCTAAATGGTATTAGGAAGTTATCAGATATCCAGTGATTTTTGTCAAAACCTTCTGTATAATTGTGTATTATTTTTAGCAGGAACGTTGCTAGTGTAAATTTATGTATAGAGGATTCAAGAAATTCAAATAATAGTTTCCGAAACTTGTAAGGTAACATAACTTTCTGCTATGGTATGTTATACAGCTCAAAAAGTTGATTTGTACATTAGAGTTTGAAAGTAGGCATATAAAATAGAATGTAAGCTTACATTCTATTTTTCCAAATTATAATATTCTAGTGTACCAAGTTCTGTCAAAATCATTCACAAAATCCTGGTTGAATTCCAAATTTCAACGAAATAAGAGAAAAACATGGATATTAAACACGGTATGCAACTCCTATTTTCAATAACTCAAAATGAAAATATATTAAAGCTCTGAATTTACTACTTTCTGCTCGAAGTCGTTACAAATTGGAATATTTACATTAAAGCTGAGACTGAGAAACTAAACGTATCACAAATGTAATTGTACTACAACATGAATAATAATAAAAAACTAACGTCCATTTTTAAATATTTGGGAAAATAATATCCTACAGCCGTCTACAGAAGTCGCATCTTTTAAACGTGAACAATTTATAAAAATCGATTGAGTAGTCCTTCAGATTACCCAAAAAATAACACGCACATCTTTAGTAGTATGGCTTAAAATAGGGTATCTGTACTGTAAATTGCGCCTACGTTTTACTTATGGGGCCTCATTTCGTGACTACATATCTGCAAGTGATCCATTCATTATTAACTACAAATTATTACTTCCGGATTTGTTAACGTAATAATGCTGTACATCAGCGGCCGTTACTGTGTTCAGACTTATGCACGTTAAAATGTTTGAGAGCGTTACTGATTTAAGCGGGGATGTTTTAATTCTGATGGACTTGATAATATGCTATTATATCACTTCCGTTATGGCTCTTAATGTACATTAAACGCGATTTGTATGGCTATTATGACTGAAACGTAAATGATGCCGTAAAAGTTATGCATGCATGCATACCTAAGCCTCAATAAAGATTTTAAATTATTTATGCATATTATTCCCACATATTTTTTGTACACATAATGGAGATAATACTTTAAACCTATATAAATGTTTTAAATTGATCATTAGTGTGATATGGAATGATTCTAATTTCAAAAAATATTAAATATATGTTACTCATTAGGGTTACAATATCGTTCTCATAGATGTAACGTTTGTTTGAATGCCAAATCTCTGAATAACCAGACCTGAACCAGAAATGTTCTGCGTATAATTTTGATTTTGAAACACGCTATTTAACTATAGTAGTCATATAGGTGATCTTTAATTTACAATATTTGTTATATGACAATGGTGTTAGCTCGTGCATAGTTATCATTTTTACAATATCATTCACACGTTCAAGCTCTGTCATGCTTTCACAGTTTGGGAAATATCTTCGGTAGAATAAAATACCCACTTACCAGCCGAGATTCAACTAGGGACATCTCACACAGTAGGCAGGTGCTCTACAGACTGAGCTATGGGGGTTACGCTACTTTTGTTACGCTCTGTAATGTTTTCGGACGTCTATTAAGAGATTCAACCTAAACTAGATTTTCATTCTTAGCCTTAGTGCTAGTTGGGAAATCAAATATATTCGCATGAAGCTGATCTATTTAGTACCTTTACTTTGGAAGCCTTTTATTCAGTTAGCAGTCAAATATTACACACTGCTTCTTCACAATGCTTAGAATACTTTTGGTCTGGGCTTCACATTAGTTAAAAAGTTCAAGCAGAAACGTTTTCACAATGTTCCTCACGAATGTCGCACTGTTATAATAATAGTGGCAAAAACCAGATATAAAGCATCTGAATATCAGTGGGGAAATGCCAATCAGCGGACTTATGCAAGATTGATCGAAGAACACACAAGGGTAAAGTATGAACATTGCATTCGGAAGGTTCCAGTTTCCCTTTCTCCCAATCCAATTATTATAGATTATTTTGTGACATTCCTTGGTTGCTAGGCGAATGTTGAGTGAAGTTATATAGCACTTCGAATTTTTCTGTACCCAATAAGTAGTATAGAATTGAGAGAATCAGCACAGTGTAGATAAGATGTTGAACTCTCCTCTGTGTTAATATATGAGTGATGTAGAATGCTCATTGATTTAGAACTCTCCTATATGAAAATCGAGTTGTAAAAGAAGGGGAGTGTTGGCGTAGTGCCGTTCTCCCCTGTGCAGTGAGATGTTTTTGAGGGTTGGGATGATGATGATGATGATGATGATGATGATTGTGTGTATGTGTGTGTGTGTGTGATGTGTAATGTGTGATGGGTGGGATGGGTAACGGGGGGGGGGGGGGGGTTCCGGGGATGTTTGAATTAAATGTGAATTCATTTCGATGTGTGTGTGTGCTTGAACTCTCATGTATGAATATCGAAGTCTAGGGTTCGATATTGTGATGGGGCGGGGTGGGTAACGGGGGTTCCGGGGATGTTTGAATTAAATGTATTGATAGTAATTCTTCGATGACTGTGCTTGAACTCTCATGTATGAATATCGAGTCTAGGGTTTGATATCTATTACGTTCAGTGCTTCGATGTCTGTGCTTGAACTCTCATGTATGAATATCGAGTGTAGGGTTTGATATCTATTACGTTTAGTGTATGATATATGATGTAGTATCGTTATTCTTTAGATAAAAGAATATCGAGAGAATGATTAGGTATGTTTACTGGGAGAGATTTATGAAAATAAATGTAATAAGACATTCTGGTAAGGGGTGTTCCCTATGCAGAATCTCTCCTTGAGCTATTGTATCCAAGAGCGATGTAAAGGTTAAGAAAAGGTTAAATTCCATTCCCACATCGAGGTACGAGAAAATATAAATCTATTCCACATTGAAGTATAAGGGTGATGACGTGTTGTCATTCCTCAAGATTTGTGCATATGTGAGTAAATTCGAATTAACAGGTCTCACCCTGTCCCGCCAGCTCGGGAACGAACGTGTCCTCACTTCACACAAACCCTCCGTCCGTTAAGTACAATCGACGATAGGATGGGGAGGGGGGAGACAGGTATGATCACGTTTCATCACCCATCTGCTCACTCGGGAACGAATGCATTCTCACTTCACATCGCAACGTCAAGATGAGTGGAACAACAACACCTATCATTGAAAGTGATACCAGATTCTGGGAGAATCTACGCAATTTCGAAGATTTGCAAAAGCATTGGGTTGAGCACCACGATGAAACGTGTGATGGAAAGATGCATCAAGTGATTTGCAAGAATCCTTCCCATCATGATTCGATCACATCTTATGATCAATGCGGAAAGAATTGTAAAGTGTACCTCGGGTAAGTAGAATTATAATTGTGTGTTAACGTGAAAGTGTTGTTATGTGTTAGATAACTAATGATAAATATGTTTATTTCAGTAAAGCCCAAAGTGAAGATGTGGCATGCCAGTCCGAACAGGATCAAGGTGAAGATGTGTGCGGTCCGTACAATGATCGTCCGTTTAAGGATATCGGTACATCGAAACCCGAGGAGGAAGTCATAGAAAAGTGAGTATAAAATAATAAGAGTTTTACGTTAACAAGAGTATTAAATATTCACGATGTTGAGACAGTTCGTGTATGTCCGCAGATCCAGTAAGAAAGGAGACAAGAAAAAGAAGAAGACGAACTGCAAACCGAGAATCGTCAAAGCCAAGAAGACGTTCGATCAAGACAGTTTCATCATAATGATGTTCGAACCCTTCACACCCTTCGCAGAAGAAGTAGAGGAGGAAGTTGCGAGTGATGGTAAATAGTGTGTGCATGAACGATAACGACATCTCCATCAGCATTGACTTTCGTGTGAACATAGGATTATACCATGAACTCCCATCACTTTACATTAAAGACACACATGACGATACGTTTGTGTATATTACAAAAGAGGATTGGGAGGTAATAATGTCAAATTTGTGTGTTTTGGATACGTATCTGAAAGATGGTAAGCATCCATGTGCACCGTACAGTGAAAATATAATATATGCATTTAATATAATGTTATGCATGAATAAGATGCAAGAAATAACGTTTGTGAATACATGTTTAAATGTGGGCAGTATAAATCTGAATAGTACTGCATTCAATGGACTTAAAAGACTAATTCCATATATTGAAAGAAATTTATATCAGTTGTATGATATTCATAAATCATTATGTTCATATGATGCAAAAAGCAGGAGTGCAAGGAAGAGGATATTGGAGATGTATGTTAAAGTCAATAAAAAGATAATTTTAATTTGTAATGTTTTATTTATTACACCTATATGATAGATTGTACAACATGAGTTAGTGGTTTATAAGTGAATAATTTATCATGAATAATTAAACAGAATAATGAAGTTTGTGCAGGAAAATTTGACGATGCTTGAACTTCCAATCTGACATTCACTGCCCCCGTCACAGTATCCTCAGGTTGATGAGAGCAATCGATGACGAATAGCGGTGCATATTTCAGAAAGTCGTTCCTTTTCAAAAGAGGGTAATTCTCCTTTCCATAGTAGGATGATTGAAATTTGGAATATTGATCATACAGAGATGCAAATTTCGAATTGGCGAAATCCAAATTCATATCGTGATAGGGGTAAGATTCACTGTTGAGATAAAGTTTCAGATTGGTGATATTACAATTATCAAATAGAGAAGCATCCTTAGCGAGATGATTCAATCTATCCACTTGTGCACCGACTATGACGAAACGTGGTTTTTCAAGTTTAGTCGTGGTTGCAATGTTCCATGTGAACGCTTTAGTTTGAGGTACAGCAGGTTGAGTGTGAAGGTCCAAGGTTCGAAATGCGACGTGTAGAGGTTTATCCGATTTGACGAGTTTAAGTTTATCAACTCATTCAGAATCTGAAAGTCGAAGTACAGGCATCCTCCATTCGAGTCTAGTTAGTTGTATGGTTGTAGGATCGTTTCCAATGATACAATTATTAGAATCCTTAGATCTAATGAGAATAAGTTCAAACTTGCTATTAAGTATGACCTTGTGATCGTCGGCGAAACCCAGCAACATCGAAAGAGGAACGATAGCATTGAAGATACCATTCGATGTATTCACGATGTCTACCACACCTCCAGGATAGATCCATCCAGCATTTAGTAAACGATTCGATTCCAGTTCATTCAGTGCAGCATAGTTACGCATCGTTGATGAAATGCCCGGATTCCTAGTTCTATCAATAGTCGTTCCATTCATATCCAGACGAATCTCATCGAATAGGAATGCCATAGCATTGTTACTCAATTTCGATGTGGCAACGGTGCCGTCGGGTTTAGTGAGAGTCCCCTCAATGTAGAGATAACTTCTACTAGGAAGCGTGTACAAATCTTCAGCTTGACATGGAATTCTAATTTCATCGTTCACATCGAGAGCTGACGTATTGTACGGTAGGAATACGTGTTCTTCCTCCTTACTGATCTTATCATCAAAGGTCGGAATCCCGGTCACGTCCAACACATCCATCATAGAACCTTGAAGCCTAAGTTAGCGAGAAATTGTCGATTAGACGATGTGATTAGCTTGCGGGTCGATGATCGAGTAGAGATCAATCTCGAGAGATATTTTTTAATATAGCATCGTCTCTTAAAAGTTATACCCATTACGACGTATGTGCAATCGTACAGTGATGGTTTCGTTCCTGAAATCTAACTTATCGCCGTTCTGGTCTACCACTCTAATGTCGAGATGATCAATGAGATTCGTATCGATGATTGGTAAATATATAGGACTTGATGGTTCCTGCGAAATATGATAACCTGGAGGTACCGATGGGAAAAATTCATACAGAGAATGACCACTTTTACCATTGATGAAAGATCCCGTTGCAAGACTACACTCGATACGTATGATGCTGACTTTGAATATGTTAACCAAATCATTAGACTCGGTCAGCACGTTTGCCGGTACCCTCTGTTTAGAGGTGAAACCGAGAAGTGAAGCAATAGATCTCTCACGACTAAAGTCGATAATATAGGGAGATTGAATTTCTGATTTCATGGTGTTATTATTAGCACGTAGAATAAAGTCGTCACCGATGTCGAGAGCATCCTTGATCAATCTGGCGATATCATCCAATTCATAAGTACCCGGTGGAATTACTATACGTTCGACTTTTCCATCGCGAACGTAATGGAATAGATTATTACTCTCGTCCACATTCGGAATTGAGTAAAAAGTCTCAAAATTCAATAGAGCTATCTCGTAATGTCCGTTAGGATCCAGATGTAATGGTGGATTTAGCAATGTAGAGAAGCTGGTATCACTACCACTCACGGTGATCGTGTAACTCATCGAGGAGAAACTGAAGGCACAAGTGACCGCAAATCACAGAATCGAATTCTTGAAATCTCGTCGTATTATATAGGAGCTTGACAACCGAAAGGTACGTTTCTATCTCTTCCGGAGGTCTCAGATCGCCGAAACTGTCAAAGTAGTAGGCAACGTCACCATCCTTACGTACAGCAACCCAATGTGTACCAGGGTTATTTGATGTATCCAGATTCACTACTATTCTCTCATAGTATCGAGGATGTGGAGGTAGTTTATCGATCATGTAGACACCTCTAAAATGTGGAATGCGTAGACGTCGTGCATACGAATCGATCTCGTTAGCACTCAGGGCTTTTTCCGGGATAAATATAGGCCTCGCCCCGAGTTTTTTGATCGAAGATATAATCCTCTACCCTTACGACGTCTCTTACGGCGAAGACCTTTGCCCTGAGCCAAAGATTCCATGCGCTCGTTGTGACGTGTTAATTCCGCAAGTTGTTTTGCATCCGAACGGTTCTTATTGACAGCCGTAGCAATCTGAGCAGCACCTCCAGCTAGACCACCTGCTGCACCTAGAGCTGCTAAAAGTGGTAGCAAAGGTAAGAAACCACCTCTCTTGTTGCGACGTTTACGCATGCCAGCGCCCGCTGCAAATTTACCCTTCATAAGTGTAGTCACAAGTCGAGCTGCAAGTCGTTCGCCCAAAGAAGCGTCGGCAGACTTTACACGTCTCCAAGCTTTCTCTACTAACACCTTATCGGCTAGACGACGAGATTCTGTATCAGTACTCTCTGCGTAAGCCCGATCGTGATCGAGACACGCTGAATCTAACCCGTTCACCGGTAAGTCACCTCTCTGCAAGCGTTTATGTAGTTTCGTTCCGGGACCGCAGAAACGATAACCCGGTAAATGTGCCTCAAATGGTAATGAATTAATCAAGGAATTAAGAATCCCCGAACCTTTGCGTGCACGTGTAGAGCGCATGTCTCACTATGAAATAAAAAAGACAAAACGTGCGCTTTATAAGTATACGATTCCTATGACGATTGGCTAAATCCAGTAAAGACATAGATTGCCCTTATCACGAACGAAATAAAAGACAAAACTTATGCTTTATAAGTATTAGTCGCGATATGGAGATAGTAAAGCAAAAGTGTACGCTACCCATACAGGTGTTAGATTTCGAGGATGACATTCGCAAAGGACGACACGGTACGTTGTTTCCGAGTAACGTTAGAGCGCTCATACTTGGCAGTTCAAATGCTGGAAAAACGAACGTTTTACTCAACCTGCTTATTCACGAGAATGGTCTGAGATTCGAAAACCTCTACATATACTCGAAATCGTTGCAACAACCTAAATATCGATATTTACTCAGGTTACTGAAAACTATACCCGATATAGGTGTATTTACGTTCGATGATGGTGATAAAGTAATTCAAACGTCGGATGCTAGAGAAAATTCGATATTCGTATTTGATGATGTGATAAATGAAAAACAGGGTAAGATAGCTTCATATTACAGTATGGGTAGACATCGTAATGTCGATGCTATATATTTAGCACAATCATATGCTAAAGTACCTAAACATTTAATTAGAGATAATGCAAATATGATTATATTCTTTAGACAGGATAATCTCAATTTAAAACATATATACGAAGATTATGTAAATACCGATATGTCCTATGATGAATTTAAGAATATGTGTAAACATATATGGGAGAGTGATGAACGATCCTTTGTTGTTATAGTACCAGAATATCCACTGAACGAGGGACGCTACCGTCACGGTTTTGATCGCTTTATCAGAATGAATAAATAGAATAATCCATCACTTAAGCAATGAGTATCGACAGGTTCGGATCCCGAAGAATCATACCCTCTAGGGGTGTGTTCAATCGATATATCATAACTAGAGATGGATCGGGAAACTATCGATTCAAGGGAAAGCGGTTGTGCAATATTCACGACCCTGAAGAAGGTGACGATGCATCGACTAAACGTTATGTGGATACGCATACGGCTGACGTCGAGAATCGAATGCAGATCTTCAGCGAGCAGACCTCGTATCAGCGTATGGGCGAGTTTGAAGCTATGCTTAGGGATCACATACAAAAATCGCTCGACATCCAATACAACAATTTAATGGAGTACTTAAGTAAATATGCATTTAAACGTGATTCCAAAAATAATGTCATTATAGATGGTATAAGAATGAAAACGCTGTTGGACCCCCTTCACGAACACGACGTTCCTAATAAAAAATATGTAGATGATAGGATTCCAATTCACGACTCTAATGAAACTCTATCATTTCGAATGAAGAGATTGAAGGATTTAGCCGACCCGATAGATGATAGTGATGCAGTCACCATGAGTTATGTTAATCATTTCTTTATACAGAAACATAATGAATTGCAAACGGGTTTAACTGAGACTATAACAAACATTGTCGATACTATTACACGGAAACAGAATGAATTACAAAGTCAGTTAACTAGAACAATCACCTCCGCTAGCGAGACTATTACTACAGCTGTAGAAAAAGAAGTGAAAGAACTAACCGCACGACAAACGGAACTTGATAATAAACTAATCACTATAAATAATGATATTCATACTATGAAAACACGAATGAGAAATGTTGTAAACACTATGTTACAACAATTGAAAGCACAACTCATAATTTCATTGCAAACACGTCCGTTTCGAGGTCCCTCTTTAAGGTATACGTTAACATCGGGACTCGAATACTATAAAGTTCCTGGAAATGGAAGTGTACTCTCGTGTTCCATCGTATCATCGGCACATCCGCATGCTGTAAATGATACATTGTTTGCAATAAACGGAAGATTAGTTGAAAGATATCCTGTAAGAGTTGAAACTGGCGATATTCTATCGTTTACAGCGCCAGTCGGACGTGCTAAAGATGGTCATATATTAAGTATAGAACTGATAGTTTCATATAAATTAGCAGTAGCTGATTAATTATACATTCATTTCGATATGGATGCTGAAGCTATAAGACTTAAGGAATCCATTGCCCGTCACAGTAGGGCAATAAGAGAAAAGTTACGTTCTCTCAAAGGAATGAAATTCGAAACGCAACGAGTCATGTCTGAAGTTCTTCAACCTGTAACCGAACCATTGAAAGTAATAGCGAAAGCACACCAAGACAACAACGACGACGAAACTACAGATGATGCTAACGGATCTGATCTCGTGTCAAAGTATCTACACAAGGTTCGAACTGCTAGTTCGAGTGACATGGACAATACTTACGGCATACGTTACGAGGATAATGAGTATAAATTGGGTAACAAGACAGTTGTGTTTAAATCTGATGGTGTTCAGATAGGAACAGAAACGTATGAACCCACAGCAGGCTTATATGAATTATTATTTAAACGTTTACCTCGCAAGACATCGTACACAGATGATGATTTAGACGTGTATTCGCAAATCTTACAGAATACTCAAGTTTACAGACACGGTTATTCAAGAGATGGACGTTTAAGAGCAAATCGAGGGTTCAAGTATCGTCATATCATTCGTGACCTTGTTAGTAATCGAACTGGATTTGGTTTACGTTGGAAAGAACATGTACCGCAGAGAAAATTAGATTACGTCTACTGGAACGATCCGAATGAAATAATAAACAGATTAAGATTATTAGTTGCGTCGAGGGATGCAGGTAATTTGAATCACTCACCCGAGATAGAAGAAATTATTACAGAACTTAAAACATCAAAAATTATAGCATGATAAAACGTCGCATTGCAACCGAGTTACATGCACCAGCTAGAAGACGATTTTTACGTCGTAAGATCATAAGCAAAGGAATGAACGATTTAGTACAAATAGATCTTATGGACATGTCTAATTATGCAAGAGACAATAGGAATTATAAGTATATTCTTCTTGCATGCAATTTTTATTCCAAGATGGCTTATGCACGACCATTACGTGATAAAAGTGGTATTAACGTTTCGACTGCTATGGAGGAGATATTGAATGAAATGGAATCGTTTCCGAAGAATGTTCAATCTGATAAAGGAAGGGAGTTTTACAATAAACATTTCCGCGAACTAATGAATCGTAATAATATTAATCATTACAGTACATTCACACACGTTAAGGCTGCTGCAGTGGAACGTTTAATAAGAACGATCAAACTGATTTTGCATAAGGAATTTATTGTTCAAGGCTCATATCAATGGATAAACATACTACCTAGAATTATTCATACCTACAATAATACTTACCATCGAACGATTCGTATGAAGCCTGTAGAAGTTCGTGATAATTCTCTCCTGCTCAGCGTCTACAAATATGATAGAAGTCTGCGTGAGAAGCGAAGATCTAGGCTTCATCGTGTTGGTGACTACGTGAGGATTTCTAAGCATAAAGGTGTTATGGAGAAAGGTTATCTACCAAATTGGAGTGTTGAAGTCTTTAGGATACGTACAGTGCAAAGGACACATCCATTGACCTATCTCATCGAGGATCTGGAGGGTAAACTGATTGAAGGAGCATTCTACGGTTATGAATTACAGAAAACTCAATATCCAGACACGTATTTAGTTGAAAGGATCATCAGACGTCGTGGTGATTGGATTCTGGTGAAATGGTTAGGATTTCCTACCCGTGAATGGATTAATGAGGTGGACATTGTATAAATAAAAAAACACACAACTCAATAAAGAAATATAATTTTAATGATATATTGTGTTTGATTTTTTTTTTGTTCACATTGATTCCTGACATCTTCTGTAACTGCTAATTCACATCTCCTTAACTTAAACATGATAATAACATTTTTATACTTTTTTAAAAATCTTCTGTAACTGCTAATTCACATCTCCTTAACTTAAACATGATAATAACATTTTTATACTTTAAAAAAAAATCATACATGATTATAGTTGAATTAACATTTAATTGTAGAGATTTTAACATAACGTACATGCTAGTTCACATTGAGTATATATAAATTCACCTACCCTTAACGTAAACATGATAATTACAATTTGAAGTAATTAGTAATATACGTTAAACAAACATCATACATGATTATAGCTGAAATAAGAGCCTTTGTACATGCTAGTTCACATTGATATATATATATATATAAATCTCCCCTCACCCCTTAACGGAGACATGATAATAACATTTTGATATAATTAGTAAATATATTTTAATAAAAAATCATACATGATTATAGTTGAATTAACATTTCATTGATTTCTGCTATCTAACATTTCAAAACGACATGAATAGGAAAAAATATTCCTTCACCCCTAACATAAACATAAAAAAAGCAACACGTTATCTTTCAAATGAAGTAAATATGTTATTATCATGTAATTAGTAACACACTTTACAAATATACTTGAAACTCAATTATTTCGTTTTTTGAAATACAGTAATATGTTATTATCATGTGCCTAGTAATACCTTTTAACTCAGTTGTAACACACTTTACAATTATACTTGAAACTCAATTATTTTATTTTTTGAAATACAGTAATATGTTATTATCGTGGCCTAGTAATACCTTTTAACTCAGTTGAATCTATGCTTTATTGAGAAAAGAAAAAGAAATTTACACTTGACAATTTTCTATAGCATAATGTCCCCATGCTAATGTTGAAAATGAATTATTGGGAATGTATCGTTTTGTATCGATACCACTTAAAGCTATCTTATTAGATTCAATAGTATGAACATCATGTTTATAACTTCTGAAACATGTCTGCATGCTTCGATGTATAGTGTCAGGATGTGTAATACATGAGAGATATTGTTCAAAGGTTATGAATCTCATCGAATCTTTTGTTACACCTTTTGATTTTTTAATCACTTCAGTATCATATCGATAACTATATAATTTCGATTTCAGCCCTACATATTCAGTCATCACTCTACCGGCTAGCTCATCCTTGAATAATCCTGAAATTTTCTTATTTGCTAACGGAATACCATACACATTATCCATTGGATAATTCGATGTATCGAATAAATGTATATTGGTTTTAATAAATTCATATATATCGCAGCTAGATTCAAAGAGAAAAGCATCCGTGTCCGTATAGATTAAAGTTACATCTTTCAATTTTTTCTTCAGAATTTCATAATAAAAATCATACATTTTATGTTTGGATAGATCCAGGATTGCTTGTCCTATGTATATTGGCTTATTCATCAATATTTCATCTCTGACCAATTCTATACCTATTAAATTTTCATCAAAAATCACGTACCTTATACATGTCTGTCGAGCTAACAATTTACGCGCTCGTTTCCAGCTGGTAGCTAAATGAAATGAATTATAACGTTTTACATTCTCTATAAATTTTCCATAAACACAATTATTCATTAACTTCCATAGATTTTGACCAAATTTCGTCTTTTCTTCAATACGTTTACGAACGTTGAGTTCAATGTAAGGATTTATCCAGTTAGATTGTTTGTAACCTATTACTCTATGTATACGCGATGGAATCAAACCAAGTTTAACACATTGTTGAAAATTGAGATAATGTAATACGTATTTATTTTTATCATTCAATGTTGTTAGCAATTTTGTATACTTATCACCTGGCGCGATTTCATTCAAAGGGCATAATGGCAAATCATTTTGTATATCATGAAGTTCCTCTGGATATTTAAAGTCTACTTCCAACACATATCCCACGTCAGAATCACTTGTAATAGACATAAAATCTATTGATTTAATTTCAGCATCAGTTAGCCACCTTATATCAGTGTATGGTAAGCTATTATTTTCCATTGTATAACTATATAGAGAATTGCAGTCAACGTACATTAAATAATTAGTTGGTTGAGTGTTATCATAGCTAGTCATGTATCTGTTATTCGCCTTTGCATACCGTTTGGACACAGTGCAAATTCCACCTCGTATTCCTTTTTCGAAGAAATCTAGCATAGTCTTATCTGTTAATAATGAAATCTGTACACCAGTCGTTCTTTACATTGCATCATAGGCTAACTCGGGAAGTGTGTAATACTGACACGGGTCGAGTCCGTACAAACCGATACTTAATTCACGGAAGCGTTCAAACACGTCCGTTAGTATTAATGTATCGCACTTAAGATATATATTTAAATATTCACCCAGATTTTTAACATTGAATTCATTCCATACCGTTCTAGCATGACTATAATCCTCATCGCTTACATGATCAAACTGATGTTTGGATGGTAGACTATTCTCGTATAATTTTTCTATAGAATCCACATACGTGTACGGGAAGACACCTTTACGTTTCATCAGTTGTCTATGCAAAGGATTCGTGTACATATTATTGGTATAATGAAAATCATCTGCTTCTAACATATCCGAAAGGTTACTAAGTTTTGAATCCAAAAAACGATAGCTATCCAGAAATCTTAGATATATACTCATTCCATTCGAATTTGTATATCTTTTGCTAAAGGATAAGTAATTTTCAGAAGTTTGTGCAATACAGTTGATAGGTTCCGTATCGTAACCTAGTTTCTTTACTATGAAATGAGCATCGTATTTTGACAAGCAATGAAAGAATATTGGTATGAATCCTGGCATTTTCCTATTTAAATTGCAGTGCTTATGAGCTGGGCCAACGTAACTTCCAGTCAAATGACAATGATCACGAACCTTTATACACGAGTTAAGAAATTCACGTTTGCATATGTGACATCATGTTGCATTTTGATATTCTAGCTCATCCACATCTCTCATACTTATTTCAATTTTATTAGCATATATATTAATGACCTGATTTGCAATTAACGTTAATTCTTTAAGAAAATTTTCAATTGCATATGGACCTTCAAATGATTTGAAACGTGTTAAATTTTTATCATAACTACAGACCAAATGTAATGCAATTGCATACGCTTCATGTTTATGAATGCTACGTGTCCAGCTTTTACTCGATACATCTTGACACGAATCTACCTTACGTAAGATACATTCTATGTCTGCATAAACCACGAATGGAACTTTTAGACATTTCGAATATGCGTTAAATTCAGCGAGACCAGTTTTACCAGCCTCGGGCATTCTGATAATTTGATTCATCATACACCTCTTTTTATGGCTATTTAAACGTGATTCTGATGTGAAATACAAGTTACAATTGTTACATAACCATTTTCGCCCATTATGTTTAGTTAGCTGCTTTCCTAGCAAACGTGACAAGTCTGTTATCAGACAATAATGTCTTTTATACATTAAAAGATTAACATGATGTGATTTTATCTCTCTTGGTTGATATAAGAGAATAATCGATTTATTTTCAACACCGTATATCGTTATTGAAATATTTGAATTTTGATTCTCGAATTTTTCTACATCTTTCAATGATACGGGGAATGTTATATTCTCAAAGTTAAATTCGTTACGAAAATCATATCTTTTATAGGAGGTGGGTCGATTCTTGTTACGTTCTACTGGGTATTTGGATGCTAACAGACAGTATGCAAAGCAATATTTATCAGTATTACGAATGTTAATAACAGCTCTCTTCGATTTTATAAAGTCGGGTAATTCAGTATACATCCCTGCATTCAATGAATCGTATTGTGTCACATATATTGTTAATTTCTCAATACTGTATAAAGCTTTTGAACTGGTACGCGATTCAAAATTATCCATATGATCTAGTATAGGTTGTACAATCTTCTCTTCATACCATATAGATTTATCTGTAGATTGCAATATCACCTCAAGTTTACTGTTAAAGTTAAATGTATGAATATTATCGCTCTCTTGTGATATGACATATTGACAGGATAAACAGGATCCTATCTTAAGACCTGATTTATACATGTTTAAGCCCTTATCAATTTCATTCAAAATTAAAGGTTTGCATTCTGCTAAGAATATAACGGGGTCAAGTATATTAACACAGTTGTGAATTTCGTAGGTGGTTAATCGTTTTTTGAAAGCAGACTCACTGTGAATACATCGTAATCGTTCAGCCTGGGTCACGTTCGAACAGGTTTCATCTTGCTGAATCGAGGGTTGTCCAGTGGCAGTATCGGAGCATCTTGTCGTCGTTTCTGAAAAAAGCAATTACAACATTCGATTAACTTTACATACGGGAACATTGATTTACATGTATGTAAGGTGGTAACAGAAATAACATACATGTTAATAACTTTTACATGTATGAATCTCAATTTTACGTAAACTCTATACTTTACGTAGAACGTAACATGCATGTAACTTTTACATATGAAAATAGTTACATAATGATTATGTATTTTACAATTATTGCTATCATCACGTAACTACAATATTCAGATAGTATGTAACTGTTTTACGTAATGCTCTCTCCCTTACATAAATGATAAAAACACACAACGTAAACCATATAGATGTAAAATACCGTAACTGAACTACGATTTTCACATGTACGTTTTACACATATAAATTAACGTTCTTTTTTCACCTACAACGTTACTTTTACGTGTAACAAACAAACGTAACTAACATGCATGTGAAATAACGTAACTGAACTACGATATTCACATGTACGTAATTATTACACATGAAAATTAACCCTACAACGTTCACTCTCAATTACTAATACTACATGACGTGCGATAATTAACACTTTAAGTTCTAATACAACATGTACGTACATGCAAGTAACTACATTCAATTACTAATACTACATGACGTGCGATAATTAACACTTTAAGTTCTAATACAACATGTACGATTTCACATTTACATGCAAGTAACTACATTATCACTTTTTTATGAAATTTTATTCAATAATTGTACTCACCTTTTGACGACATTACGGGCTGCTTAAAAAAGACAATTTATGTCGTTTGAAACCACTTTCTAGTGTTTCCTCGCCATGGTATTGGAGTATGCAGTCACCACGATTTAGTAGATCTTTCTGCGCTGCGGTCATATGTTTGAATCTCTCCGGGAGGAAGACTTGGAAATCTGATGTTTCGACGACGACCCGTTCACCATATCTGGTCTTCACGGTTTTGACGGATCGAATGATGTGTTGAACGGACTGATCTAATTCACGTAGTTTCTTTGTGGGAAGATGTGTTCCACCTTCAGCTAGTTGATTTAGCTGTAGCATCTCATGATCTGAAACATACATATAAGCACACACGAATCAGTATTACTTCAACATTCTTCGTAAACAGAGATAAAAAATGACTTACAATATACAACTTTTCTATCTTACCTGTAGGATCCATATTTCCAGAGAATCGACTGCCTCCTCACTCATCCGTGCCGCGGTATTTATTAACAGATGCTCCGCCCCCCCTCCGTCCGGGAGAGGTGTTACTGTCTCCATATTACGCTATGTGTTTAAAGTAGTTGTGACTACGTTATAAGTTCGAAGGTAATACTAGTAACTTTACTATCATAGTTTAAACTTTATATAGATTCATCATTTTTTACACCCCCTCCAACCGTATCTCTCCTTCCCAAACACCATGTTGCGTGCGCACACTAACTGTGATTCGTTCCCTACATCTTGGAGGGGGGGATATAATTACACATTTCTTTACACACACATACTTGTACAAAATATATTTTTCTGAACATTTGATTTTTTTACATTTGGTATACTAACACATTCATAGTATTGTTTCATCATTCATACAAATATATAGATTCATTCGTTTAATTTTAAAATATATTCTTTTTTTTTTCCTAACGTTATTTGACAAAGTTAGACTTCGCTACAGCAATAAGAATGTTTTGACCACCCCTGTCACCAGTCTGGAGAGATTAACTCTTTTTTTTCTCTGACCCACATACCAAAAGGGATGACGTTCAGTGGAGTATTCGTAATACTGAGGGGAGATTTTCTAGACAATTTTTTATATGGAGGGTGATATCTTACCATGGATAGTTAGGATATCTACACTATAGATCCCTAGTTGCGTATATATATATATATTATCATATTGATTGATCAGTTTTGTATTACTCATATATACTTAAAGATGAGATACTTTTCTCTCGTTATCTTAATCATTTTTAAATAGATGGTTAGTGCTTTTATTTTATTTTCGATGTTATGTTCCACTTTTATCATGCTTAGAGGGAATATTCTTTTTAAGTTATCGTGCTTAGAGGGTGCGTTCCTTTATCATGAAACCCCTTTCAAACAGCTTTACATTTGCATTATACTTTTCTCTCAATATTTTTTTATCATTCTTAAAGAGATGGGTAGTGCTTTTATTTTTATTTGCATTTGCTATGTACCACTTTTATCATGCTTAGAGGGGACATTTCTTTGTCATGCGACCCTCTCACATAGATTTACATTTCCATTCTTATACTTCATCAATGTGGAATAGATTTATATTTTCTCGTACCTCGATGTGGGAATGGAATTTAACCTTTTCTTAACCTTTACATCGCTCTTGGATACAATAGCTCAAGGAGAGATTCTGCATAGGGAACACCCCTTACCAGAATGTCTTATTACATTTATTTTCATAAATCTCTCCCAGTAAACATACCTAATCATTCTCTCGATATTCTTTTATCTAAAGAATAACGATACTACATCATATATCATACACTAAACGTAATAGATATCAAACCCTACACTCGATATTCATACATGAGAGTTCAAGCACAGACATCGAAGCACTGAACGTAATAGATATCAAACCCTAGACTCGATATTCATACATGAGAGTTCAAGCACAGTCATCGAAGAATTACTATCAATACATTTAATTCAAACATCCCCGGAACCCCCGTTACCCACCCCGCCCCATCACAATATCGAACCCTAGACTTCGATATTCATACATGAGAGTTCAAGCACACACACACATCGAAAAGAATTCACATTTAATTCAAACATCCCCGGAACCCCCCCCCCCCGTTACCCATCCCACCCATCACACATTACACATCACACACACACACACACAATCATCATCATCATCATCATCATCCCAACCCTCAAAAACATCTCACTGCACAGGGGAGAACGGCACTACGCCAACACTCCCCTTCTTTTACAACTCGATTTTCATATAGGAGAGTTCTAAATCAATGAGCATTCTACATCACTCATATATTAACACAGAGGAGAGTTCAACATCTTATCTACACTGTGCTGATTCTCTCAATTCTATACTACTCCAATATATTTTCGTTTCAGTGTTCCTGTGTTAAAGGCTCTGGCAAGTGGAAGGTGGGCGAGGCCCTGTGACTGCAACTAAAACAAATATGTTGCCACACTTACATCACCTTCTCTACTCTTGTAAAACTAGTCTTAAAACTGCTTATTCCTCTACATTTCATGCTATTCAAGATACGCGTAGTGTTATTGGTAGTTATCTAGTAGCTGCAATGAAAATATGTGAATACAGTAGGCTTTAAGCCATAATCAAAACTTTCGTTATGTGATGCCTTTGAAACCTTGCTCTTTACATAGCCGAGAGTTGAGAAAATAAACAATGACCTCTCATTTGAGAAAAGTACAAGTATTGGAAAATCGAGAAAAATAACAATAAATATCTCCGAAATACCTCATTCACAAAATTTACTCCCTTTAAGAAGCATGCAAATGCATAAATGATTGCGTTCACTGTTTGAAACCACTAACCTATGGACTAGGGTAGGTTTAATAATCTGTATAACGTGAAGCAAAGCAATAATGGTTTGTTATTTTTAATGAAATGGAATAACTACGTCAAGTAGTTTTCCATTTATGGCTGACTTTCAAATCTAACTTGTATCTGTGCTATGTATAGTTCCAGTCCAAAGCAATTCTGAATGAACAGATTTCTTAAGTTGTACGTCCTGTAAGATTTTATTTACGCCAAGTTGCAGGTAAACGGACAAATGAGGGCGATAATGTTCAACATTGTTATTGTTATGTCGTACACGCATGTGTGAAGCACTGTGACCCAGTTTTGCCCTGGGAAAACCTTTGCAGTACTGAGCTAGAGGAATGTATCACAGGAGCATTTTCTACCGTTCCCATAATGCTTATGTTCTATGGCAACATATAACAGAGTTATTATATATAATTATTGAATATGGCAGCAGAGTTATCCAGATACAGGCATTTCGTAGTAAAATCAAATTTATGAGTACATAACAGTTCAAGCCATTCTCGCACCTCAGACAACTCTTGTCTTCTTCTGATGGTTCGACAGTACGTGGTATAGAGTTTTAAAATGACTTGTACATGTAATTGATTCTCATACTCACTAAACAACATCAAAATGATCTTAAAACTGAGTTTAACAATTGTATATAGATGTAGGTATAACCAGTTATACAAAGTGAATCAATTTCTTCTTTTATTTCCAGGATGTGTTCCGATTGTTGACACCAGGAGGCGGTGGCTATGGTTCTCCTGAAGAGGCTTCGGAGGAGGATGCGAAACTCGCAGCCAAGAAAAAGCTTCCCTCTTTCATAGAACGTGGCAGTGTGTTCGAATACCGTAGATCCCAGGAATCGACATAAGTTTCAACCAAAGAGGAGCAAGCACAAGTAGTTTCAAGTTAGAAACGGAATAAATAAAATAGAAGGTTGTTAAGCGTTTAATTTAATAATCAGAGAGATCACAAAACAAACATTGCCATTTGAATTTAATATACTTTTCTGAATTTATCATTTAATAGTCAACAAAGGTGGTGGTAGCCTACTAAAACGAAAATAATGGTAAATTTGAATTCTGAAGCAAGGATTTACTTAGTGAAGCGCAGGTATCTGACAATAATTACCAAAAGTAGTTGGAGTGGAGAAAGATGAATGCAAAGGTTTTGGAAAGGATGTTTCGCTTGCACTGCAGCACGCATATACACAGTCCGTAGCCTCGCCAGAAAGAGATCAAGCTGTGTAAAGTATGTATACCAGATTAAAAAATAGACTGAAAGTTAACAAAGTAGTGGACATTCAGCCTTTCGCAAGGAAAGGTTGTTAAGTAAATGGGGTCAAGATTAGTGTCGTAATAGGCGTAGTGGCGAGGAGGTTCAGATGAAAACGAATGCTAGTAGTATTGGTGACATGTCCATACAAGATCACAGAACACCACAACTGAAGTGTGATCTGAATTTTCAGAAAATAATTTTTTGAAGTTCCAGAAATAATTTGAACATTATATTCAACCACCTACTATGGCTTTTGCATTCAGAGCCTTCCAAAGCTTCTACACGTGACAATTTATATGCCCCGGAACCCACGGTCTAATGACTTCTACTTATCTCATTTCGTTTTATTTGATTTTGCTTTATTAATTATTCACATTATTTAAATATTTTTTCATAATTTTTAACCAATCTTTTTCAGATTTTCTCAAAATCTTAAACAGAACGAAATTTTAAAAAAATATTTCATGTGGTTTTAATTACACCTTTAAATTGCTTGATGTGAATAATTCCACCGCAGAGGATAAATTGTTACAGCAATTAACTGTATAATATTCGAGAAATTTAAAAGTACCGGTAAAACCATATTGTGGTCCTCTTAAGTTCATTCACTCTGAGATTCTGATGAGAATTCAGCCAAAATTAGTTACAAACTAAGGGTTTGTAATATTTATAATGCGCCAAAGTGTAACAGAAATCAAATTCGAGTAAAAGGCATTCATTGGACCTACATATTCTTGGGCTGGGCTTTGAAGTCTTAATTGCTAAAGTCCTAAGCGTATTCGCAGACATACATTCCTGTGGCCGCATTAGCAGTTTTGGAAGGAACAACTGCCTATTTCCCATCTGCGTCTGTAGTATTCGGCAGTTTCAAACACAGTGTCATTTCCGCAAATCACAGATCTAATCAGAAACAAAAGCTAAACCAAAGCTACTTCAAACATTCACATTTGTTACGTGAATATGACATCTGCACAAATCAACATATTTAGCACAAACTCAACTATTTCTTTATTCTCCGGATCTTGCTTTTATTCAAAATGTACTATTTGTATTTATGACAAATTGTTAATTTCATTATCTTTAGTCATACAGAGGGACGTTCACTACCTGCGGATTAGTAGTTAGGCAAATTTGGGTTTCTATGGTGATATGATTCTTGTAGGGTGTTAGAACTTCTCCACTTGGCGTAATTAAAATGCACAAAAATAGAACATTAGGCACACTCATCAGAAGTGTGATACGACTTGAGTCATTGATATTTGAAAAGTGTGAACAATTCGAATACTCTTAGATAAAATCGAGTGTCTCATGTTCAGAAGAAAGAAATGGAACACCTCACATTTCTTCTAGGCTCTTGATATCAGTGACGTATTGACGATGATTAATAAAATAATGATATTAACAAGGAGTGCCGGATTTGAATGTCACTTAGTTTTGCAAAATTAATTAGTGATTTCTGCCGCGTTATACACATTACTATATGTTATTACCGCGTTTATGTCACACACACACACACACACACACACACACACACACACACACACACACACACACACACACACACACACACACAAACACACACGCTACACACACACACACACACACACAGCTGTTCGGTTCGTGGATTGACTGATTCGGACTGATCTCTGTATCTTATCCATTAACCATTGGACATTATTATGATATAAACAAATCAGGATATTAAATAAATGGAGTTTACACTCTTTCTTGTTAGCTTTCCGTTATAATGACTCGTTTTTGAAGTAGTTTTCAAAGAAGCATAAATTTGGAAAGTAGACTTTTGTAAAATGTACAATGATATTGATATACAAATTGCTGGTGTGGTATACAATTTAGGTTGTGTTCTATTATGCCTTGTTTGTAAATATTTTCATAGAGGTGTAACAAGAAAGACCACAACTCTCACAAAATGCCCATTTTGTTTATTAAGAATATGTGTACACAGCTTCTCCTGAAAGATGAAACACAAAAGAGGGTTTAAAAAATTACCGAAATGTTCTCCTGTGAAAATCCAATTATTTTTCAGTGTTGGTATTTGAATATCTAGCTGGAGCTTATATAGCGAGATAAAATGACTATAATGGGAGTTGGGATTTATCCAGCGGGATGCGTAGCAGGTTTTCTCGAATCACCCGGTATATGTAAACGACAACGGTGGATTTTATCATGTGTAGTATGCTGGAACTGATATTAGTTATGCAACGTGTGCATCTTCCTTCTCACCAAATTTTATATAATTATATGACTAAGAAATTTTCTTGTATTTGGGTTTAATTGTTGTTTAGAGCATAATCAATCTAACAACGGGTTAATAATTGTGGTGTACAGTTTAATATTTAGGTGCACCTGGTTATAGATTTCTGTAAATAAATATTGTTGAAATAAAGCATTTTTTTTTTCAAATATTTTGTATGTTTATTTTATACCTTTATAGTTCCTTAACTTGATTGTCAGCCTGAGTGTTACTGGAAGCCTTTGGTTTATTTTGATCTCAACACGAATGGGAGAAACTAGGTGAGACATTATAATAATACAAACTAAGTAATACACAGTGTAGGGAACTACACGATTGAGCAGATCCCAGTATATATCTGCTGGTTCCTTAGTAGATATATTATTAAATAATTTTATAGCAGTCCTCATTATACCTGTCATTGATTAATTAAAGGAGAAATTAAATGTTTATATAACACAAAATACTTATTTTCTGAAACTGTTTTGTTGTAAAGACTACGCGTCAACTGCCTCCATTGTGATCATGAATTCATAGTTGCAATACCTGAAATTTATGTCATTTCTCATACTTATTTTTCTTAAAATAGTATTTAAATAAATATGTAATGATGATAAAGTCGAGTTTTAAGTAAACACCTGTTAAACCGATTTAGCTATTCATCTTTTTGAAATCCCTTATAATATATCAAAAATAAGAGAAATATGCAGTTAAGTGTTTTTGATGTGTGAAAACTACAAAGTATTTGAAAAAATAACCTTTTTTAATTTAGCTTTCTGCGGAAAGGAGCCATTTAAGAACTGCACCTGATCATTGCACCTGATCACTTCTAAAGACTCATCTACTTCTACTGCTCCCCCAGCTCCTGAGCTATATTGGTGATCTCCAGCTCGTTAGACTACCAGCCATGCTGTCTAGTTACATCTAGTCTCTTATGAGTTCCGTTGCTGAGCGCTAGGAAGCGCTACTTTCGCCTGTAGAGGGAGCCAAAAGCTTGGACCATTGCTTGACGCTGCACCGGGGGGATCGACCTGGACTTTTCGTCTGGGAGGCTCCGGTATAAGAAAGAGGACTTCTGGCATGGATCTCGGACACTGAACATCGCATCTGCACTTCATCGCTCCGTACGTAGGAACATTGGGGACAACATTGTTTGGCTTCGCTTCATGATGTAAGTTCTGGATAAACCTTCTATATTACTATTCCAAATTTTTCCCTGTGTTTCTCGCGTCAATTAAGACAAATTTCGTGGAGTTAGTGCACTTTAAACAACAAAAGAAACCCTAAAGACCTTCAATACAGTTAAAGAAATAATAATATATAAAGAGTGGCAAGGATAATTAATTGACATGTTGCTAAAGATTTGAAGACAAGAGAAATTGTATATTGTTATATTTGAAATTTTAAGAGTATAAAGATATCGCTAAAAACATCTAATTTTGAATTACTCTGTGCCTTTCCTTAAATATCCTATATGGACCTCTGGTAATTTAACGCTTCCACGTTTTAAGTCATCCCAGGAAACGGTACAGAACACACTCCATTTTAATTAGATACTTTTGAAACTGCAAAACATATTGCAAAATAACATCTGCGAATTTTCTGCTTGCCGTATAAGTCTGTTTTTATAAACAAAAACCACAGAAATGCACAATTTATCGACTGCTGTTATCCGACGTTACACAAACATTTCTTGGTTCATTCTATTATGCGCATGTTATGGGCTTTTAATCCGCTTGTTCCTATAGCAGAAAATGTTTCATATGCAACAGATTAGGGAAATAGGAATTATTTAATCCTCATCGGGGGCAGTTGTTTTTACTACATAGTTTGTGTTGAATTGTTAATGGTATTGATTAACACAGGCTTTGAAATAACAAATTTAATTCTGAAACACCAAACAGCTATGCATTTTTAAAAAACAGTTTATCGATGGGTTTGACTGAATGTTTATTGCGATTCGTAATACTCTGATGAAATTTATTTCACTATATTTTAATGTGAAGCATACAAACCTCGGCAAAAGTATCTGATTCTGTTTAAAGTGATTAAAAGGTGTTCTTATATACTCAAAGACCAAAGATTTAGCATGCTTAGGGTGCCACTTTTAATGCAAATACCAATGTTTGCTTTCTCTATCACTTACCTATAGTAACTAGAAAAAGTACTCTAAGTAAAACAAAACTTCGATATTGATTTGTTATAAACGATAGAAATAAAAGTTGTGAAACTCTCTGGTTCCAAAAGCAGGTTTAAAAAGGGTTCATCTGTGTACGTCTGTGTACAGCATAAAAAATTGAAAAGTTGGATAAATTCCACACTTGGCACTTCTTTTCAATATTTCAAGGATACGATACCAAAATTTTCAAGAAAGTCCCTTAAGATATTTTTAAGCTTTTGATTTTCTCATAAGAAATGGTTCAAGCTATACCATAAAACTAGCTCAGCCGGCAAACTTCGTACCGCTAATAAAGGTTGTCTGAACTTATCGTGGTATTATTATAGTAGACTGAACTTATCGTATAGCTTATTGTAGTATTATACCGCGTACAGAAATTAATTTTGTTTTTAATTTTCGAAACGTATATCATCATTCCAAATAAAATATATCAGTATTAATGTAAGTGAAATAGTTTTGAAGACTTTGGCAAGGAGTGCAAATGTCCTTGTACTTGGTAATGCTTTTCTTTGTCGAAAATAAATGGTGTATGTGTTCCGTGAAACTTTGCGAGTGTACTTTGATATTGCGTTAATAACCCGGTCCATTATCACTTCAGTTTTTTTCTCACCTTTTAAACGTTCCTTGGACTTATACAAATATTTCATAAGCAAAATTAAGCAAATCGGTTCAGCCGTTCTCGAATTTCTGCGAGACTTAGAAACGTCATCGGACGTTACATATAGGTATGTTCAATATACTTTCATGAAAATGGAACGTATATCTTGAATTCCTGGGAATACAACAATGAAGATCTGTTCATTCTTTTATACTACTCTACCACGATATAATCTATTCGGGGGGGGGGGGGTGAAGAGAATTTAAAGTTACAGCACAATTGGGCGGCGTAAAGATACCCAGAACTCGAGTTACATTTAGTGGTGAGTTGAGGTCAGCAAATGAAGTACTGTACGTTACTCTCTCTCTCTCTCTCTCTCTCTCTCTCTCTCTCTCTCTCTCTGTCTCCCTGAATCCATGATGTAGGTATAGATTGTAAACAAAACAGAGGCCATCGTCTCCAAGTGCCTCTTGTCGTGGTCGATATGTGGCGGGCAGATTGTTGTCAGAAAGAAAGAGAGCGAGCTCTCCACAAGACAGATGAAACCAGATTATCTGGGAGCAGATGTATTGACGATATGAACGCCTGGTAGCAAAGCGAATAGGCTATACTGACAGGCGTTGTTCGTTTAATGATGCAATGACCATGTAGGAAACTTCAGGTAGTATTTGCGATGTATTTCTGGGAAAACTGTTAAGATGAAAAGAAAATGAATTAATACATTGAAGTCCATACATAGTAAAATAGAAATTATGAAATCATCTGCCCTTCTGCTCCTTACGATATATGTACTGTCCTCCACAGGAGAGAAAGTATCCGGTGTCTGAGACGCAGGGGGATTGCAGAAGGTTCCCACACCCTCCCTGGACAGGTTTGTGACACCCCATGTCAGTTAAGTTACAGACCATTCAAAAACATTCTGACGGTTTCTACTTTTGTGAATGAATCTTCTCGGTTTTAGTGAACAGAGTGAATAGGGCGCATGTTTTTTTAACGGTTCTGCTCGTTGTGTAGCATGCGTTCCCTGTCACATTCGCTGTCTTTGTCCCACTGTGTAAGGGCGCACTTTCCTTTCAGGTTCCTTCTTTGCGTTGCTGGACAGTACTTCTCAAATATATTATACTATCTGAAACACCCATGGTTGCTCATAGTTTAATACTTTATTGCTACAACTTTTAGCCTTTGGTCAATAGCCTTGCGCTTCCTTGGAAGAATTTAAAAATTGTGACTTAATACACTTAACAAAGAGTTAATAAAAATCCTAGGATACAATATAAAGGAAACGCTAAACGAAGTAAATTAAAATATCCGGAAAAAGTTAGGGAAGGCATACTTTAAAAACATAAAAGTATGAGTTATAAGAGTTTGAATTAAGAGCTTATTATCGCATTTCAACAACTTCGAACATTTTTTATTTGATTATCCTTATAATAATAAAAAATCGAAGAAACACACAATTAACCCAAATTTGGTTAACATTCATTCAATAGCTTTTGTATGAGAAGAATTTATAGCACTATCAGCCCTAAAAATGTATACAAGTAAGATAGTGTAATTAATTAACCGGATTTTGTCGTTAATTCGTGGTTTGACAGTTTATCCCTAAATTTAGTCTTAGGTTGTAGTTCCCCAACAGGCTTGCATTACTTTGGAGGCATTTAAAATGTTACACAATAGCATTAAAAAGTTAATTAAAATCTCTGAACACTGTAATACAAGAAATATGTATGATAAAAATGTCAACAAAATAGTTTGTAAAAGTAGCGTTAACAATCGCAAATACCAATGTTTGTAATATGGAGATTTCTCTTGACCAATGAGTTTCTCACATTGATGACTATCGCACGTTGCAGCATTCGAGTTACCTGCCACATGACTATTTGTGGAGGAAATGTGAGAGTCACTGGGAAGAAATAAGAGCATTTTAATTAATATCAATATAACCTCGATTATTCTGCGTAACCTACATTCGAAAACTCGCCAGGAAACACAAAAAAGCCATATTAAAAGAAAGACCTAAATTTGACTGTATTATTACTCCATGATCGAGAGATCAAGTATATCGCTGTTCCATTGTTATAGATCTTGCTAGGTTCTGTAGGTATTACCTACATAAAATTAAATAAATAAAAAGGTGAAATTTAGAATTCTAAGTTTGTTAACATTTTCCACCGTATGCTAAAGGTTAACTCTCCCAAGTTTGGTCGAAATAATTGCAACGGTGTAGAAGCGTACAGAGAAGACACCTATGTAGTGACTTATATACATGCTTATACATTAATTTATGTAATTAACTAATCATAAAATGTACTACTTTTATGGAGATATTCTTTGTTGTAGATTTGAAATTCTTAATAAGTTTTTCGCAATTTATTTTTTCTCTTCGTCATTCAAAGATCATGAAATTTTAAAGTTCTCCCATACCAACACTTAAAAATTTGGTTGTCGCTTTACCATCTGGATCTTACAACGATATGTGTAAACTGGCGTCGGACTGTTAACGAATCCTCCCTCCCTTAACGTACACACGAGGATTCAGGGTTTGTGGACAGTCTTGGACGCTGTTGATTGCGTAAAATCTATAATCGTTAGGAATTCCGCCCATGCTTGTGTCGTCTACTACATCCAATCGTGTTCTCTCCCAGTGTTCGTATGTCTATAACGGAGGGGATTTAGGTACTTCGGCCGATGGCTTGTTGTGCGTCAGGATCCTTGAAAAATGATAAAATGAAAATACCAGAAGTTACCATAGCGGCATCACAATCATGCTGGGTCTCTAACAGGAGTAGGCAGGTTCTTCAATCTGAAGCAGTTCCAGGTCTTTATAGAGAGTCCGACACCAGATAGAGTCGGTTGATCAATCAGTCCCCATGGAAGGGTGGCCCGCTCCTCATCCGAGCTTCGTATTTCCAGAGCTCACTTACCACCGTAGAACGATCCTTACTCTAGCTACCTGGACAAGCCATATCGTGGCCTAAACGATAGAATGAAATGAATGAGATGAAGGGAAGTGAAACGGGGGATGTACGTTAGATACCCTTCCCAACATTTCCACCTTAGTGACCCAGAAAAACCTCCTTAAAGATGATGATCATCATCATGGATGTCGAGCTCCTGGCCTGCCAAATGCGGGTGACAATCCTTTCCGCCTAAGCCATACCCTCCTCGAAGATGTTGTGCTCAAAGGTCACATTGGTCTATGTGGGCTGTTCAGTCACGATATGGTAGCCTCTCCTTTACATTTGCCTTACTGCTACTAGTTTATTCTTAGTAGTAAGCTCTAAAAAGACACTGAACTGCGCAGAAACATGACAACAATTGGCATGTCATATCACAAGTTTTCTGTAAGCTTAATGATCTAAATAAAGTACTACATATAATTAACCTATCTAAGAAACCCGCATACCACCTTATCTTCCAGTCTACAGTATATGGAAAGATAAATGCCTAAAATAGAAATTAATGTAATCCTACCTTTATACAAAGTACTCTTATAAAACTTATTCCCCTATATTAATTTTATTCGAAATAAACGTTTACGAAAATTACCCTATTCTTAATTTTCTTGGAGGTGCAAAGGAAATTTAGGAATACTAGGCTTTAAGTGATAGTCAAGTTGCCCTGTGATGGCTTTGAAAATCCGTTCTCTTTGCATGGCCATTACATAAAAACGAATAACAAGATCCCTTTTCAAAAAATGTATATATATATATGTATGTATATAGCTAAATTCATACAAATTACAAGGAATAGCATCGAAATGGCACACTCCACTATGTCACATAAGTTGTGTATTTTAATGAACTTCATTATTTATACAGCAACTCTTTGTATTTATTTTACGATTTACCAGCTATGCAAGTCATCCAGAATAAAGAGCACTTTTGAGAAAATTTCCATCAAATTGAAGCTAAACATTTCATTTTTCTGAAAATATATAAGCACGTGGCAATTTAATGAAATTGTTACAGCAATTTTTGAGAAAATAGAAATTAAATGGAAAGTGTTCTCCTGGTGTGGGGGGATTTCCTTTAACATTTTGTATCGCATCATTCATGGCCTCTGAACTTCAATATGAAGTTTGGTATTTAACCAACTATCCGCTTTTGGGCATTTTCATCATTTTCATCATTCTTGTTCATACATACAGGCCATTTGGCTTTACCAAATCCCAAACAAACCACCATCTTTTGAAAAACGAAATTTAACTGCACAGGTCATATTAAGGCAAATCAGTTTCACCATATAAACATATAAAAATAGCAAGCTAGCAGCCACCACAAACTTGGAAGAGAACATACAATCAAAACCACTTTTAGCCCCAAGTCGTAAGTATTTTTAGCCCAATAAATATGGTAAAGGCCCAACAAAACACGATCAGTGAAGACCCAGAAGGGCAAACATTTACATTAAAATAAAAACCATAGCGAAAACACTCGCCCAAGATATTATATACGCCAAAGCCAGCGCATGTACTACTCTCTCCACTCGAAGCAGCCCACTCAGGAAGACAGACCAGGATACCCCAGCTCTCAGAGACTGAAGCGGTGAGAGCCCGAACCGACATTTGGGGAGAAACCGCTCGAAGCGGGAGGATTAGGATCCAGAAATGCCGTTACAATCGGCACAAGTTACCGAGCGGGATACCTCAGGTGGTCTCGTCTGTGGGCCGATTCGGGAGGTCCGAGTTTGATACCCGTTGCCGACCTACCTGATCGGGTTGGCAGGCGTATGCTGGGTAGGTTATTTACATCCTCCGATTTTCCTGTTCTTCCATTTCACCTCCTTTGTCATTTCACATCATCTCTCCTTTGGTGATTTCTTTTAGGGTAGAAGTGTCAGCAGGAGTCTCGGCAGTGAATGGCAGCTTATATATTATGAGGAAAGCGCTTTCCCCTCTTGCGGGACGGACTTCGGTCTCCGAACAGTCCTAGTGGGCCGATTCAGAAACGGGGCAGCCGGGATGCCGGTTGTGCAAGACTGCCTAGAGTATCCTGCCCTGGGGAGGTGGTCTCCAAACCGACCTCATGATTGTTTCGGAGCCACAGCAGGTGGGATGATGATTGTCCTAAACCCACCGCCGGGGAGTTTCTATCTGGTAAAGTGTAGGGATCTAGCTCTCTGTACTGTAATGACTACTTAGGTTCTACCGCCCTCTGTCTCCTCTCGCCTCATTCTCCCTCCCGGGGGTGAGTCAGAGCTTCTACTCCCATTAGTCCTGGATCCGTAGGACCAGAACCCAGGCCTCACGGGTTTTTTACCGTAGGACAGTGCCTATTTTATAAACTGCTCCCCCCGCTGCACACGGCAGACAGGACGGAAGTGGATACGCCACTTACGCGCCAATCCAAAATGGACCGGCTACCAAATAACCTTGGTAGGGCCGCTGATGATCTAGCACACCAGCTACTAGCTCTGCAGGCTAGTACCCGGGACTTATTAGGTAACTCTGTACCCCCTCCGGGCGGCCGTATCCTGGCCAGAGATACCCAATTTCCCGTGGGTGTCGGGAACACAGTGCCCCCTCGAGTCCAACCCAATCCGAACAGCTCCCATTCAGGGAGGGGCTCGAATGTTCGGCCCGAGGTTCCTCTAGTAACGTCAGAGGTAGCACGAGTGCTAGGGGTCCGCAGCGCCCGCACCACGGCAGCTGTAGGGGACGGATCCCCTCCCTTACGGGACCTCCCGGGGGTGCCCACTTTGGGCATAAGTACAAAAGACCAGTTTGGTCGAGGTGCCGAATCCTCTCCGAACAAACAAAACCAGTCCAATCCATTCGACACAAGTAGCAGTACCAGCAATCACATATTTGGAATTGTCGAAGGATGTAAGCTTTCATTCTAGCCAACGTGCTATTGAGCAGTTTTGAAAACGGAGGAACTGAACAATAACTGGACATAATTTAATATATTATATGTCTTTTCTATTTATAGACCAAAGTATTGAAATAGGCGAATGCGAAGAAAGAAGCTCTCTTTGACATAAATTATTTAAATCGTTCTCTCCATTCTACTTCAGAGCCCGCCTTGGTAGCGCAGATGGTAGCGTGTCTGCCTCACGTTCAAGCGGTTCCGAGTTCGAATCTCGGTCAGGGTGAGTTACCTGGATAAGGTTTTTACGGGGTTTTCCCTTATCCTAAAAGACGAATGTCGGGTAACTCTAAGCTCCATGGACCCCGGATACATTTGAGCATCATTTCACCTATTTCATTCATCGTCCGATATGACTTAACGTTGGAGCACGTAAAATACTCACAAAAAAAATTCTGCTTCAGAGGAAACTTTTGCCACAAATATTATGAGTATTGCGCATTTCAGCACTGCGGTCGCTCATTTTTCCCTTATCTCTCTACGTGTCTGCATTACTAATCGTGTTATACTAGGTTAGATATATCTATTTGTTTACACGAATCGGTGTGGAAATCATTAATACTCCTCTACTTCTCAAAAGCAGGTGCACTTTCATAATGGATATACAATTATAATATAATCGGGTTTTCTGTTGCCAAGTACTCACTTGCAACTTCTCAAGGTCAAGATCAAGACTCCTCTGAGCAGTTCATCCACGTGGATCGCCGGATATCGACCAGGGAACTGTGATGTACGCTTAATGTCAGCTGCAAATGAGATCAGAAAAGAAGACAAACTTTCGTTGGCAGCATGATGACACCGAGATCCATATCTGTTTGGCAACCTTTGCGCATTTTGCAAAATTTGTCCGCATTTCCCTGCAAAAAGCGTCTCCAGATTTCAATTACTTTCATCTTCTTTAACTGAGCGGGATGCTCAGGCGGTTTCGTCTGTGGCCCGCATTTGGGAGGCCCGGGTTCGATTCCCGTGGCCGACCTACCTGACCCATGAGTTTTTCGGAGGTTTTCCGGGTTGATATGCGAAAACTGGGTAGGTTAATCACATCCCCAAAATTTCCTGTCCCACCATTTCATCTCCAGTATCATTTCATATTATCTTTCATCTGGTGGTCTATTTCAGGGTAGAAGTGTCGGCGGGTGTCTCGGCGGTGCATGGCAGGATGATATGCTCTCAGGAAAACTACTTTCTCCTCCAGTAGGTCGGTTGCTGGTCTCCGCTCCTCTGCTGAGACCATTTCGGGACCGCCAACCAGCCTTTGAGGCTCGGATTTCCTGCCTTGAACCTTTGGGACTCGGCTGCTGGGATCGTTGCCGTCCCGCTGTAGGGGAGAGCGTCCGTTGTTTTAGCCTGTCGGAGGAAGTCTCTATCCAAGTAAACTATATGTACCCTGCCCTCTGTACTGTCGTGGCTCCGTGAGTCAGCCGCCCTCCTTCGCCTCATCCTTCCTCCCGGAGATGGCCCACTGGGGACATAGGAACAATGGGCCCAGTATGGTGGCTTACGTGCCGAATCCCTTCTGTAATGAAATCCTAACTCTCATCTTATTTAAATATTGCCAAGATTGGGAACTTGTTTCTCTTAGGGATGTTGCCATTGCACTTGTAAGTGCTGATCTGATGTGACAGTTATTTTGGGATCCATTATATCTCTCAAGTTAGAGCTAATGCATTATGTAACCATCACGAGTAACTATTAGGTTATTGTCTTTTCTTTTAAATCTATTTAAGGTCGCTTCAACTTCCTAGGTCATATCGCGATCACCTTAACAAATGAAGTACAAGTAGTAGTGTTTATAAAACTATTAGGTTATTTCTTTTCATTATTATTTTCCGGTTATCACATCCACATTTACATTAGTAACATTATAATACATTACAGTAACGACTTGCTCTACGTTTTAGTATAATCGATGATGATACAGACTTACTTTATAATCTGATGCAAACTGAAAAAGGTTTTCTTGATTCAGTAGTCTGTCTAGGGTCATTATGATCCCCGTTATAGGGCTTACATTCCTAAGAATTTGTAAACTAATATCTACTGAAGCATTACCATCGTCTTTGTAAACTTATACCCTAAAGAAGTACAGCTTCAAGAATTTACAAACTAATTTTTTGGGTAGGTAACTTATTAAGGAGTAAGCAAACATTTGATTATACATATTCAGATTGGATGATCAACCCAATGCCGGGCATGGTGTGGAGAACAAGGAAATAAAATTTAATGACAGGAATGGTAGACAAATTTGCGAATCAAGTTTCAACGCACACTTATCTAGCGATTGGGGAAAACCTAGATTCTCTAATCTATCAATTCGTTCCCTTATAGACCACATTTCACTCCCTTGTGATATTTTAAGTTAAGGGCACTGGGAGGTCGATAGGTTTCAAAAAATTCATTTATTTTGTTTTTAATGTTAAAAAATTATATAATTCTTCAGCTTTAAAATGATATATATAACATAGGTTGTCAGATGGTATTAAAGATGGCGGCATACTGTAGGTGCATGTTTCTCACAAACTATAAAATATATTGACACAAAATTTGTAGTGGTTATTTGTGAATGTTCCTTGAACACATTCGGCTAACATTTATATTCATGTGATTTATAAAAGGGATGAAAAGAAATATTCAGTCCTTGAAAATATTATCTTTGTTTTACTCAAAACTAATTAATTTTTCATGTGCATAGTATAAACTATATGTGATTTTCATTTAGCCGATATTATCAAACTGTATCGTAGGTTATTTAGGATAAAATTTGGTGCATGTAACTTTAAATTCCTACAATTAAAGTGCACCTGAAATATAGAGTACAATATTTTTTTCAGGACAGACGGTGTGATTTATGACCCTTTTGCATGGACCCATGTGAACGTAATTTAAATATTATACAGCAGTTAAATGCACACATCCTTGTACAGTTATCATACCGTATTTTAATTTCTGATCATATTTAGTTTTCTATATATTCAAATTTTAATATTGGTAAAAATTAGTCTTGTCTGGGTGAAAATAACCTCCCAGTGGCCTTAAGTTGTCAGCGCGATGATTCAGGTAGATGCCGGCAGATGATGCGGATACTTGTGCTACGTAAACCTTCCTGTTTGGTCACCCTTGAGAATAAATTCGTCTAGGGTCACCATGTTGCCCTCTCTCTGGGCAATGGTGAGAAGCAGCATCGGATCCCATACACCTTAGCAATCAATGTACGGGCACAGGGACTATACAAAGTCAAGCGCGACATCAACAAACGTCTGTGTCAACAATTATACTGAATCCCTATGTGTACAGTCCGGTACGGATACAAAGTGTAAGCTACGTTACAATATGCCATCCTCCTCATTGCTTTCAATGCGGGAATTACAGTGAACAACCATGTTCATTCCTAAATTTTCGAGTGTGAATTTTCTGCGCCTCTCACTGAAACAATATAAAAATATTGGGAGAAAGTTCGTTCAGTGTCACCTGACGTTAATGGTGCATATGAGTAGTACAAATCATTTTCATATGTTTGTCCGAGATTTAGTTTATTTCTTATAAGTATTACGCAGCATTGAAAAGCTAGTATTTTTGTGTTGAATACTGGACAATTCATTATTTGTTCGTTTGGTAGGAGGTGCATTCTCTATATTGTTAATTTTTGCAGAAACCTCCTCGACTGCTTTTAGACGACTCGAAAGTACATTCTGCAAGCTGTTTAATGGTTGTTGATAATACCCAAAAGTTTTGATTTATAAAATGGAGATTGTGTAATAATTGTTGTAAGGGTAATGCTATTAACACAATATGTCCAACAACTTGCACTTCCTGGAAGGCAGATCTACCTGCTTGGCGAGCAGTAGTTGTAATGAAACTAAAGCTACGCGTTGCGAACCGAACTATCCCTGCGTGTTGTCCTCGGGACTGACGTCAGCAGTTATATACAGCCAGACTGGTAAACTTCATATCCCTTTAAAAGTGTACGACTCCGATGCCTGGTGAGAAGCTTCGGTGGTGTGCCGCCTGTCAATCTGTATAGCTTTTAGAGAGAATTTGCGTGTCTCTGAGGCTCCGCTGTCTCCGCCTTTTGCCGGACTTTGTCTCATCTTTTCCCCCGAGAAGTGATATGTTTACTACGAGTATAAAACCATGCTATGTCGGGACGAGAAAGATGTTCACTTCATTCCTATGCAATTATTGCATCATATGCTTGGATGACACTGAAGCTAAAAAATCTAAAATATTTTGTTTTAAATGGAATCTACGTTTAGACATACACACTTAAAAGGGAGCTTTTGGTATTTTTTATTGCAATTTGTATAAAGAGAGACTCAAAAGTTTAAATCTTATTATTAACTTTTTGGGTGGAATAAAATACCTCTTCTACTTATTATAGGTAAGTAGAGTAGCAGAGAAACTACCTGTTTGAGTTATCCCGATTCGTCCTATTTAGATGCGGCCTTATTCAACCAGACCTATGTTCCTCAGTCGCATAGCTTTGACGACAATGGCATAGTATGCAAAGTAATCGCCGCCGTCTCACCATGCCAACTCAATTACAGCATATTGGAAATTGTCGGTTTGCAGCGCAGATACCTCGTATGAAACTTGATTAACTGTGCTCACCTTGCACAACAATGGGGACTGATCCCGCCACGACAATGTTATAGAGGAGAGAAAGCTTACCTCCCACCGAAATATGCAGGCATTGTTTTGGGCGTTGGAATTTGTGTTGCTTCACGCAGCATATTCCCTTTAGACGTTTAATTTCCCTAGACACTCTCTTCAGAATCTTCCGTGTCGTGTTTCGTTCTTTGGTGCACAGCAAAATTAATCTTTTGTATGAAAGACGAAAATCTACAGCAAAGAGATCTATGCACATCAGAGAGAAAAAAAATGTTTTAAGGAAGTAGCTAAAGGACTATTGAGGAAGACACTGCTGTAAAAGTTACATTGCTAGTATTTGAAATTCTTATCATTTTCATTCATAAAAGTGAATAAAATAAGGGAAAGGCAGATTTAAATGCGATTTTCTCCAGAACTTGCACTATTTGAGTTATAATTTTTAAGCCCTAAAAGCAGCGTGAAGCAAGCTTTACAATTCCTGCAGTGATAAAATAATATATCAATGAATTGGATTAAAAGCATTGCTAATAATGATATATTAAGTTTTCTCTAATATGTTAGATCTGTATTTAAATATATAATTCCTGTATTTCTCCAGATCGGAGTGATCATTAAAATTATACTTCCGTTTGTATTTTATTTTCAGGCACTTCCCTTGTCAGTACCTATTTATCCCCACTTACGATACCCTCTGTGGGCAGAGGTGCGCTTTGCTGCGGTCGTGAGGCAGAACTTGGCTCGGCATTTGCTGTAGTGTCGCCGAATTTTTAGTTTAGTATTTGCTTACCCTGGTAGGTTTGAAAACCACCTAAACGTTGTCTCTAGTTGTGTGCTTGTATGTGGCCTGTGTGTGTGTGTGTGTGTGTGTGTGTGTGTGTGTGTGTGTGTGTGTGTGTGTGTGTGTGTGTGTGTGTGTGTGTGTGTGTGTGTGTGTGTGTGAACAGTTTTCTGATTCCAAAACCAAATGCCGAACTTAATATGTAACGTTCAGCATCCTCCCAGGATACGACGAGAAAATTTTGAAGAAAATGTCCTACCCCAAACTACTCTTTATATAGACCACCTTTTTCTTGCATTTTATTTTATCAAAAATTATTCTAAGGAGTTTGATTAAAATATATATTTAAGAGGCATACAGTAGCCAAGAAAATGCATATATTAAACATTCTGGCAAAACTAAGTGAAGTTTTCTTCATTTTTATTTGTTTTAATTTAGTTGGTGAAACGTATAGATACACAAAATCAAGCTCTTATGACACAAAGGATGTAGATTCCTTTAAGCACAAAGCTTATGACAAACGCATTCATTTGTGGCGTTGACGATTTCCGGAATACTGTTTATTATATAAAGAATTTTGGAATAGTTGGAACCATCTCTCCGCATACAACATAAAAGGATTATCTCTAATGAAGCGTAGTTTTTTTTTTAATTTACGTCCTCCAACATTAAGTCATATCGGACGATGAATAGAATTGGTGAAATGATGCTCAAATGAACCCAGGGTCCATAGAGCTTAGAGCTACCAGACATTCGTTTTCTAGGATAAGGGAAAACCCCGGAAAAGAACTTATCCAGGTAACTCACCCTGACCGAGATTCGAACTCGGGACCTCTTGAACGTGAGGCAGACACTCTACCAACATGCTACCAAGGCGGGCAAGCGTAAGGTTGACCAAATAGCAGGTAGTCCTTATTTTACAGTACAATAAGAATAGAATGACTCGTAAAAAATAAAAATAATAAAAGCTGGTGTGTGCATTCACATTAATTTCTCTCCTTGGCTTGTTCAAGGTATTATTTATCTATTTTTATATTTAATTCATGTTAATCGAGTTACAAATTTATAGAAAGAGTTTTATTAAATTGTAGGAACAAGAAAGATACAGCATACTTAAAGTTGTTTTGAAACTTCATTCTATTTGTACGAGTACGAGGGAATGACTTTCTGTGTGAGAAACTTATAAGTATTGGTACATTCAAATCAATAAGAAGGGATATAAGCTATACGCAGGCATCATAAATTATTATGTGTATTAAGAGATCTATATTTATTTTAAGTAAAATTGTGCCTTGAATGTAGAGGGTTTCAGAGAATATTTCTAGAAAATTCAAAATATATGTATTTCATCGGTCACGAAAATGGTAATTTAAACGAGATGAGTTAGACCCATTTGTAAGAAAATAATTTTTGAACTACTTTCCACATATGGTCTGTTTTGGAATGGGGGAACCTTTTTTAAAATCTTTGTGTTGCAGGCATCCGTGGAAGATGCAACAAAAAATAATAGGTTTGGTATTTAACCGACTGTTCAGTCTAAATTTATGATGTTCACAGAGAGACCGGACTTTTTCTACAAATGTTTTAATTTTTATTCAGAAGCATAAAATAAGCATTTCCGGTGAAAATTAAATATCCAAGTTTAGGATGAAGAATACAATACTTCTATTTATCGCACATGCATATTATATATACAATAGATACATACATAAATACATACATATTTACGAGTAGATAATATAAAAAGGGAAATCTGTCCGCTTCAAACCAAATAACGAGACAGCCACGCAGCACCTCAAGAAACGCTTGGTTCTGCAGTGAAAATCGTTAGCAGGGACGTTAAAATTGTTTTTTCTGGCATTAATCAACTTTAAGGCATTTTGGCGCAGCCATTAAGGAAGGCAATAAATCAAAATTAGTAGAAAAATGCCCACAATAAAGGCGGGCGGGTACACCGTAAATATGCAAAGCTACCCTGTTTGCCTTATTCATTTATGTGCTCTTATTACGGAATTTTCTATCCATCAGTCTGGTAACATGCCCTGTAATTAACAGCAACTTGCATGACAGGATGAAGATAAATTGCCTTATGTTCCAGCAAAATGCTTTTAATAACTAAGGCTATGTATACATAATACTAACAGAATGTGAAGGTTTCCCCACTTTTTTAATGTCTTGAGGTGGTTATTTTGCCGGCTTCTTATTCACAATTTAATTAAACAAGTAATTTATCATCCTATCTAAATGACTATGTTAGATAAGTTGAGTTTTGTACTTGTCTAAAACTGCGGTCATTTTGTCGCATCTAAGAGCATTCTTTCCAACTCTGTATTGACTATATGGCTACCACACTCTTCTTCGCCATTCTATTTTTACCCAATGAAATGCTATGGAATGGCATCCCAAGCATGTCTGTTTTAATCACCTCCATAGGATCTGCCTGTGTTGTGAGTGTATCACATCAGGCTGCCCCCCATTTCATTTAAGACTACATGTAAGCTACTCTAAGAAATTATTCCAGCTGACATATGAAAGTAGGAACCCACTAAAATAGAGGAACAATTAAGATCTTTTTTTCCGAGATGTAAAGATATAAATTAACATTTTCCAGCACACCGACGAGCCAGTCATTAAGTGCTTTTAAAGTTGCACTTGGCCCTCTGTTGACAGCACTTGGATCTAAAAAGCTCAACTTTTTTTCTCCTTTATATGTGCTCACAATTCTGATGAAATATTGTATCGGGAATCTGCGATTGCAGATGCTTCCATAGCTACTGGCATCAATTTTGTGTCAAACAGTTGAGATTAGTCAATATATTTTGACGTATATGGTTCAGGAATACTTAGGAACATATCAGACTCTGGAATCTTGTTACTTAATGCTTATATCCGTAACTTGTCAGCACATTTTGCACATTATGAAGTCCTTAATTCTGCTGATCTATGAGAACAAGGTAATACGAGATTTCACATGACTTTAGTTTATGATATTATCACATATTTCTATTTCTTCATGTCGACCATCTTCAGGTGGCCGGATGTGGACTTTGCTGGCTTAGAGACCTGAGTCAACCGGATGCTGAAACAGCATTCTCTGTCAGCCAAAATGTCCTAAGATTCGTGGGAACGCTAATGTTTGTTGGGGAAGCGTTTAAGTAGTTTTTACAGCGTGGGAATGCTGGTTTGGAACTAGAACGCCATTTTGGTAGAATGCTCTTTAAGTGCTGCTTAAGCCAGCAGAGAGAGAGAGAGAGAGAGAGAGAGAGAGAGAGAGAGAGAGAGAGAGAGAGAGAGAGAGAGAGAGAGAGAGAGAGAGAGAGAGAGAGAGAGAGAGAGAGAGAGAGTGTTTGTGTGTGAGAGGGAGAGAGAGAGAGAGAGTTAGTGTAGATTAGGGAGTCAGACAGGCAGTGAGATCTACATCCAGACACGATTTCGCCTCTCCAAGGTAAGCCCGGATGAGTCTTCGATATAATTATATAATCATTGTCATTATTATACCCTTGAGTCTCTTCAAGACTTCGGGTTTATGCTGTACTTAAACAGAGTAACTAGAATATAGTAAATTGGATTAGTATGGAATTCAGTGTTGTCTACAATATGCTCTACCACTTCGCTCTACCATTTGTCTTACTTATCCCTTTATTTATGTCCTTAGTTACGGGGTAGATTGTTGACGCTAAGTTCCACAAATACCAAACGTAACAATAGTGTCATCCAGCCATAATCTGGCAATGAACACTTTAGCCTTGTTATTATGTCATCTCAATGGCTAATTAGAGTAACTACATTCAATTCTTCCATAAAATTTGCTCCTATTACACCAGCAACATTTCTCGGCACTACAAAGTGTATAATAGATACAATAATTATATGGAACGCTACTTTTTTGAAGTTCTTTGTTTTTGGTGCCATCTCGACTGTAAAAATGAAGGTTCGAGCCTTCACAAAGAAGACGCCACATCTGGAGTTATGTCTTAGACATACCAGAAACACGCCGAAATCTGCAAAGGGAGAAATGTTACGAAAATGGAGGCAACTTCTCTTAAGGATCGCACAACTGCTCACATGTTCACCTTCGTACAACAAAGATTCATTGCTAAGCTTTTAAAATTTGCGTCATGTCTAAGCATCCTCTAATAAGTAGTAGACAAGCTGCTTTTACATGATCAAATAAGACCGTTAGGTTTAGACTCGTGGACGGCAGGTCTGAAGTTCAAATCTTGAATCGTGCTTGCCTGAAGCTTTTTCTAGGCTTTCCTCAGTTTTCACAACTAGCAAAAGCCAAAGAGGTACCATGAACTTAATTCTGAAACATTTCTTCTGAAATTTGTGTCACTGCCTGTGGTTCCGCATGAAGTATCAATGGGGTTCAACGGCAATTATGAAAGCACGTGGTTCATAGGATTCGACAGCGTTTCAGCACAAAGAGCGGGCCGCTCAGGTTCACCTTGTAGACTGTCGATCGTCATACCACTTAGCGGCATAATGCAACTTCATCTGTGCAATATAGGCGCAGGTTTGCTAGTGTTTGGGCTTCTGCTGAGCTATTGGTCTGGCACGGCTGGCCAGTTCCAAGTGGTGCTTGACTTCCTCTGTCGCTTACAAGGTCATCAAGGACCCGCTGGCTGGTGTGAAGCGGATTCGAAATAGAGTTACAGTTTGAGTTGATTTGATTTGATTTATTGATTCATCCCTTAAAACATGTACATGTTATAGGACACGTCAAATTAAAAACTAAGTACAATATTTATAATTAAGGTAGCTAACTAAATATTTACAAATTTAAAAATTCATCCACGCTGTAGAAGCTATTGACTCTAAGGAAGTTTAATAACAATTTCTTAAATTGATGTTGTGATTCAATCTTTTTTATAGATTCAGGTAGTTTATTGTAAAGATGTAAGCCAGCATATGTGAAACTATTTTCATACATCTTTGTTTTGTGTGACTTCACAAATAAATTATTCTTTGTTCTAGTGTTGTGTATATGAATTTCAGAATTTGTTTTGAATAAACTTAGGCTTGCTTTCATATGTACAAGAGTTTCATATATGTATATACTTGGCAGTGGTAAGATACCTAATTTACTGAAGTATGGCTTACAACTAGTTGTGCTTGATACATCTGCTATGATTCTAATTATTTTCTTTTGGTATCTGAATACTTTTATACTGTCTTTAGAATTTCCCCAAAAAATTATACCATATGCCAACAAACTGTGTATATATGAAAAGTACACTATTCTCCGAACTTTCAAGCTTAACATGCCTGTAATCGCCCTAATTAAAAACACATTTTACTAAGTTTTTTCGTCAATGCCTCTATGTGAGTTTCCCAATTTAAATTTTCATCTAGTATTAGTCCCAGAAATTTGATAGTTTGTACGTAATGTATTTGGTCTTGTCCCAGCATTAATTTTGGATATAATTGACTTCCACTCATTTTATTATAGAAGCTTAGGGCTGCTGTTTTCTCCTTACTCAATATTAACATATTGGCACTAAACCATTTTTGAATATATTTTAGAACGCTACAAAATATTCTCTTCAACCTAAATCAATATACTTAATTGATCTTAAACCAATTAATAATTATTAAATATAATTAGAAAAAGGTATTTTTATTTAATGTATCTTGTGTCACAGAGTGTATTAAAATAAATTATTTATATTTTTTTTCAATATGTACATCTGCCCCTTCCTTATTCACCCCTTTGATAAAAATATTTGTATCATCTGCAAAAGGTGTAACATTTATATTGGTTCTGTTTTCTACATTATCTGCCAAATCATTAATGTACACTATAAATAAAAGAGGTCCAAGCACTGAACCTTGAGGGACCCCATATTTCATTATAGCGCTACTTGAAATCTGAGTTTTAACTTCACTCGTTTCGCTATCAAAATACTCTATTTCCACCGATTGCTCTCTATTCTCCAGATAAGATCTGAACCAATCTAAAGCTAACCCCCTTATGCCATATGAGGATAATTTTTCTAGTAAAAGTTTGTGATCAACCAGGTCAAACGCCTTTGTAAGATCTAAAAAAATGCCTATCCCTAGTTGTTTACTATCTAGTGTTTCATACACTTGTTCAATGAAATTCATCAGTGCAGAACTTGTTGATTTATTTTTTCGAAAACCATTTTGATTGTCATTAATTACTTTAAATTTTTCCAAAAAGCTTGTTACTCTTTTATACATTATTTGTTCGAAGATCTTTGCAAAGTTGAAATTATGGAAATTGGCCTGTAATTTCCTACCTCCCCTTTGTTACCTTTTTTAAAGATGGGTTTCACTTTACCTTTTTTTAACCTGTTGGGGAACGTCCCACTTGAAAGTGAAAGATTTATCAAGTACGTCAGTGGTTCAATTAGGAATAAGGAGCAACGCTTTATGACGCAGTTAGAGTAACCGTCTATTCCTACTGATTTCTTATTCTTCAATTTTTTTATAACATCTTTAACTTCCTCAACTGTTACTGGAATTAAAAACATGCTATGTTCATTTTTCTTTACACTTAATCTTTCCTTCTTTCCTAGAGAATGAGTATTTAACAGTTTCTCCGCTACAGTTGAATAAAACTGGTTGAATAATTCCGAAATTTGTTTAGGATCACTTGGCCATTAATTTCTAGATGGTAATTTTCTTTCGATTTGGGTCCATTTTTTATTTCGTGCTTAATTACTTGCCATATGGATTTAGTTTTATTAACTGCTTTATTTATTGTTTCGTCGTTATGTAACTTTTTGGCTGCTCTTATAACTTTATTATATATATTTCGATATTTTACATAATAGGCCTTAAAATCCGGTGTAGTCTTGTTTTCCTTCATGAATTTTCTCAAGAATTTTAATCTATCACCAGATTTGCGGATTCCTGTTGTGATCCACTTATTACCTAGCTTGTTCATTGCTACTTTAACTATTGGTATGGCTGTTACAAATTGAAAATCAAATGTGTCTAAAAATGCATTCATGGCATCGTTTAGATTTCGCTCAGTGTACACGCTTTCCCAAGATTCTTTACTTAATAGAAAATTTAGATAGCTTAGATTGTCATCATTAGCAAGTCTAACCTTTTTGAATATCTTTTTTGCATTCTATTTTGGGTTATGCTGATCTACTGGGACAACTAATTTTAACATTTGTGCGTAATGATCTGACAGGGCTGTGTCAAAAATCTGAATTTCATATTTCCACTTATTTATATTCAGCACTACTTGGTCAATCGCAGAATAAGACGAATTCGAGACATGGGTTGGTAATTTAATTATGTTTTTCATTCCATACATATTAAAGACATTTTGCAGCTGCTTTTTATTTGCGTTTTCTGTTAAATAGTTTATATTCACGTCCCCTACTATAATTACAGATTTTTTTGTCTTTTTAAAGAAGTCTAAAATGATTTCTAAATTTTGAAGGAAAATTTTGGTATTGCTTGTGGGATTTCGGTACACACAAATAAGAATTAGTTTGCTGTTTAATAGTTCACACATGCTGGCTTCAAAGTGTTCCTTCTGGTTTAAGTATTTAAACATAACAATCTCCCTAAATTTAACTGATTCATTTACATATATACATGATCCACCATTTTTCTTGTTTGACCTACAGAAGGAAGATGCTAGCACATAGTTAGGTATATTAAAATACTCAGTTTCATCTTCTCCCAACCAATGTTCCGTTAAACAAATTGCTGTAGAGTTTTTTAAAGCAGATGTTAATAGTACTTCAATATTACACTTTTTGTTCCTTAAGCTTTGGATGTTTTGGTGGAAGATTGATAGGTTGAATTTACTATTGTTACTAATTTTACAGCTAGTATTTACACCAGTATTTGTTTTCTCAGGAGGATTGCTATCAAAGCCTACATGCTTTTCACCTTCTTCATACGTTTCTAATTTACCCGACTTTTACATACTACACCTATTACATCTTTTATAGCTTCACTCAGTGTAAATGACCCTTTTCTGTTTAGATGTAGTTTCCAAGTTAAGTATGCCCTCCGGTCACATCCAGCATAACCAGACGCGATGCTGCTTAACTTGGATGAAAAAGAGGTGACCGTCCTTTTATACAAGAGTCACCATGGAGTTCTTGTGCAAGTGAGGTAGTAACCCAGGGTGCTTGATATGGGTGACTTGTTTAGTGTTCATGCACTGTATTCTCCCTGTATGCCCATAATGTGTGTATGGGAGACCGGATGCGTGTGCAGGATTTTTAATGACAGTACGCCCATAGTATCATATATCTACTGTTGGCGTTCTAATCTGCACAGCCTGCAGCCAGAGAATAATGGTTGGGGCAGTCGATCCCCGGCTTCCCAAGCCATACACTATCAGAGTTACGAAATACCAGGGTATAGGACAGTTAACATTCAGCATCATGAGAAAGGTGAGCATCTGCAAAGCCAACATTTCTGCTTTCGGAGAATATATGATACTGGCCCTATCAAAATCTCAGAAAGGTTAGATGATCACCCGTCTCTGCCCGGAATGGAGATCGACTGTCGGTTGGTCCGTCAGGTTATAGCGGCATGGGATTATTATTGTCATTGTGATTATTATTAAATCATTATTACTTCGTATATTTTAATTTTAATGTATACAAAGGTTAAAAAGAAATAAAGTCGTCTATTACAGTTAACTTGCTCAGAAAGGATTGCAGTGGAACGTTATAACGACACCAGAAAATTCTTGGGTGAGAAATCGTATCGAACTATCGGGTAATGAGCGGAAGGATGTGATAAAAGTGAAAGGTATTCGTACAGCTATGCGTTCTGTAACAGACAGATTACTGGGACAACCACGTCCTATAAGTGCTTTCACAGAGAGAAACACTGCTTCTAGAGTCATGTCAATGGGGTAACTGCAGAAACACTCGGACACCATGTCATTATATCTCATGTCACAAAATAATGAAGGGAAGAAGAAGTCAACATTAATGAGAATTTCAATGAAATTTCCGTTATGGTAGTTCAGCAGAATGAAGATACTCACCTTCAGAACCAGTGCTGAATAAAGTTCATCATAGATTCAACAGTTCCCTTTGAATACCGTATTGATAAATCTGAAGAAGTGAATGGATGAAGTATTACAGTATTAAACTAATTCTATGTATTCTTCAACAAGCTATTCTTCAAAAGCCTTACTTTTCTTCGCATTGATATAATAATATACAAATAAGTAATTTTAACACATACTTCTTTGCAGGTAAAATGAGAATAACAAAATACAGTGGGCTTAAGCAGTATTCATATGTTTAAAGGGCTGGTCGCTTTTTCATACACAGCTTTGAAATTTCTATTCTTTTGCGTGACCAAATGAAATGTGTAGTGTTTAACGCCCGTTTTTACTACATACGGCACCGCAGGCAATGGCACTGATGATACATGAGATGAAGATGGAGCACCGGTGAAATGAGATGGCGGGGGACACCGGAGATCCCGGAGAAAACCAGCCCCAGCGTCATGTTGTTCACCACAAATCTCACTTTGCGGTCGCCTGGGATCGAACCCGGGCCGCCTTGGTGAGAGCCAAGCGGTCTAACCACTGAGTCACGGCGCGGCCATTTTGCGTGACCAGGTGGGGTAAAATAACGAATAAGACTTCTCATTTGAGAAAATAATAAGTATCTAAATATTGTTAAAAATAAAAACGGATATCTCAAAAATGGTTATCCTCACAAAAAGTATTTGACATTAGCTGTGTATTTAAAAGCTTCTAAGTTTTTTCTGTAATAAAATTCTTCTCTTACAGTTGCCAGTTAAAACAAAATCTACCAGAAAGGAGAGCGCTAGACCAGAAATAAAAGGGTTTCAAAGGCTATTCCATTTCTCATTTAAATCTCTCAATACGTGCTATATTAATCCAAATCGATAGAGCCCTGTTTGAGAAAATAAAAGTTTTTGAAATGTTTCTCATGCATAGAATAATTTGAGATGTGGGCATTTCTTACAAAGCTTCGAGTCACATTCTTGGATGATGTTGAACTTAAATACCAAGTAAGATTTTTCGTTCTTAAATTATACTGCTTAAAAGCACAGTGATCCATCTGTAGACAAGCCCGCCTCGGTAGCGTAGATGGTAGCATGTCTGCCTCACGTTCAAGAGGTACCGAGTTCAAATCTCGGTCAGGGTGAGTTACCTGGATCAGATTTTTTCCGGGGTTTTCCCTTACCCTGAAAGACGAATGTCGGGTAACTCTAAGCTCCATGGACGCTGGACTCAGTTGATACTGAGTCCATTCATCCAATTCCATTCATCGTCCGATATGACTTAACGTTGGAGGACGTAAATTACAAAACAAAATAAACATCTGTAGACAAATACACACATACACATATACGAGTGTCTTTTAGGATTCATAGGACTTCAAAACAAACATGTTTAGTGAAATAATCAGTGTAGAATGAATGGAATGCAATATCCTTTCTACGTACTACAAGGGTTGCTATACATATGGTCACCTTCTCTCCTTCGCTCATCCCTTACAATTTAAGGGAACATGGTGTGGGTTTTGTCTTGGGGGACCTTTCGGTGCGGTATGGTAGGAATTCTATCATATTCTTACGCTATAAATTACAAAGATTATTTAAGTACCACGTGTAACTCTCATAAACCAAACTATATCTAACATTTTGAGTTTCATTTCAAACTTAGCAGTTCAAGGTCACCTATTCTGTTCCTAATATGGCGACGCAACCGCGGTAGGGTAGAATGGATTGTTTTCCTTTTAGGGTGAGGTATAAGGAGTGCCATGTTGTGGTGTAGGAATGCTTGTTTAGGATTATGTATCGTGAGCAGTAGTTCTCTATCTCAGGGTCCAGCAGTCCTCACCAGTCAATGAAAAGTCCTGTTTCAATTTCCTGACTTGTTTATTCGCACATATATTACTTGTCGGATTTCTCTGTGTTCCTCACTTGCTATCTCTCCGGTTGCATCGCCTTGCTTCTTCGAGAATACTTAATCACACTGCGTTTGAAATGTAACTCCGGTACTACCTCTCCATCAGATATTAAAATAACGCGTCTTCTCCCCTTCGTTGTAAGCACCAGAGTGACGCTTTTCACTTCGTCCTACTCTCGGCTTCTTTCCTAGGTTAGTTTGTCTATCTCCACACCTATTCTATTTGTTCTCTATTTCAAGCCTATCACGTGGTTTACGCTGCATTTTATTGGGAGAGTTTATTTATACCATTTTACCTTATTGGACATTTCCATTCACCTTCATCTATGCAGCAGTCACCGGTCCACCCTCTATGGTTGTATGACCTCTTGGCGTCATAACGGTACAGCATCCTACCTATAAATATTGAAGCTCGGCATTGTTTCTGGCTCCGGGCTGTCTGAGGAATTTTGGCCTGTATTGTCCTATTGTTTACGTATCCAGCCTCGTCTGACCGTTCTATCTTTTCATATACTTATTTCTCTTACACGTTGTTCCCATTAAAATATTCCTTTTGACTTTATTTCTTATATCATATATTCCCAATTGCTTATTAATAATTTATATAGTTTTTATCATCCATTTCTTATATTTTTCTATTGGAAACATGTGGTTTCTGCTTCAAACCTCATACCATTCATTTCTGTCCAATCGAAGCTATATTGTTTTTGGTCACAAGTGACATCCTTCATCATCTTTAGCCAGCACTGCAGTAAACGTAGTAAGTCTGTAGAAAAATGTATATTTGTTTGTAAAATTTACCTCTTCTTCTTCTACCTGGTTTAGTCTGAGATACCTTATGTAACCGCAGTATCAGGCAGCGATTAGGAGGCGGCGAATTAATCGAAATCAGATAATTAAAAAAAGAAGATAAATTAATAAAAATGCTTTTCTATACTAACATAAAAAATCTTGTTATAATAATATGAAATTAGAATAGATAGAGTAATGATTAAAATAGTAGTTGACTTAAAGAATAAGAAGGGGTGAATATAATTTAATATAGCATACATACTAGCATCCAGGCAAGGAAGAGAAAACATTCTTGTAAAAATCTGTACATTTCGGAGAGACAGGAAGGGAGGGCCGTTATCTTCTTTGTGCTAGTAAAAGTTCAATGTCTGAGAACTATAGTATACTTTCAGCCAGGAATGTGTTGGGACAAAGGACTTCCAAATTCAGTTGAGCATGAACGCTAAAGGGATTTACTTCGCTGATTTGATAACGATGTATACCGTTACAAACAACTCAGGGTAGGCGTTCCCCAACTCAGGGTGAGCTGAACGTCAATGAGTTAGATGAGTTTTGCAAACCAATGCGAAAATTGGAAATAAATGATAAAACCTATAATAATGTAAGATTTGAAAAGGATGCGCTAGTTTGGTCATGTGATGAAGATAGAGAGGGGGTCAGAATAAGTTTTGAACGGAATCGTGAAGTAAGAAAAACTGACTTAAAAGGTAATACTACGACAGGAAAGACGTCTTTATGCGCGTTAAGTTCAGAAGCGAAGATTTATAAGTCTGAAATGTAGGGAAGTTAGGAATAAGGCAACCAGCGTAAGTGGAAGCAGCATTACAACTTTATTAGAACAAAGTAGTCGCCGTGTAATGAAGAAATAGAAACAGCGTTGAAGTAGCTTTAAACAAGTAATCCAGGGTTTCAAGTAAAATTGAATTTATGTTAGGAATGTTACTATCGGGTATTCACCGATCCAAGTCGATAAGCAAACTTAGTAGGAATTAAACCAAATAATTATGCAACAAACAAAGTGTTATTAATACGACTGAGTAGCCAACAACCACCAAAATACATTTCCTACAACCATTCACCTGAGGATAAGAGGACTCATAGAACCCAATCAATTTAACACTGGTATGCGGGTTTGCCGCACTGTTCTGGCGAAGTCATCAGTGAAGTCCATCATCTGAAAGCTCTCTCAACATTTGTCCCTCTTGGGTTATAGAGAAATGTTTTCCTAGGTATCCTTTCTTCACTCACCCTCATTAAGTGTTTCGCTGTTTGCTTTAATTTTATCTTCTAATTTATATATGATTCATTCTTCTCTTTATTGTTCATTTCTTATTCTATCTGCCCCTGTGCATTTGCGCTGCTTGTATTCTACTGATATTTTTGATTTGTTACCGGACTTTCGCTTCCATACAAAACATGCAATGTTTTCGACCTAAGGTTTCTTTAATGGTTCCACATATAACCACATATCTACATGTTTATCTTCGTAGATAATATCGTATCCTAAATACTTAGAGTGTGTTACTTGTTCCACTATTTTATTTTCCAATACAATTTTAGTTCTTATCCCACATTTGCTCATAAATTCCATTACTTTTGATTTACTGATATTTTGCAGTTGTATCTATTGGCCACCACCAATTAACTTAAAACACGAATCTGCTCCATTCGTTTAAACAAATCTGCTCGTGTGTAAACAAGGAGTTTTTGAAAGGTTTTTCATACCTGTACCAGCTGCAGTAAAAGATACATTGCGATTGTCATTAAATTTGAAGCTTCGGGTTCCATGGTGGACAAAAAGCATTCTAGAGGAAGGCCAGATTTAACAAACATAAACTGTGTATGGCATTGTTGTCAGTTTAAAAGCGATCGCTTCGAAAATTGCTAAACAAATTAGCTCAGCAAACAAGCGTATCTCCTTGCGCCAGGAATGCTACACGTCCGTTAAACCTGAAACTCTAGAGCTGTACACGAGTACTAAATGATCCAATACGCGAGTGAATTACTGCAATTGTTTCTTTTTTTTCAAACTGCAATAAGTGGTAGCATTTGCTTACAGCTGTTTTGGTTTCCTCTACGACGAATATAGGTTCAACAAAATGGACGTGTAAATACAGTCGTTTGGGTTTCTGTTATTGCATGCAACCCTCACTATGAGCTGAAATGGTGAACAATATAAGTGCTGAATAAAAATATGACTCATTTTCTATAGAAAATGAATATGAAGTAATATATAGCAGAGGGTAATCTTAATACCAATTTTGATCGCTTGAAAGAAAAAGAAAAATCATATGGTGCAGAATCCTGTGGTACTGCAACAGAATATGCGGTAACTGAATGAAATAAGGCGTCTCATTGCAGAACTCAAAGTTTTGGTTCCCCGTTCTAAATGGTTGCAATTTTATTTATAGCGTTCTTTGAAAAACAGGGTTTGCTTTTCTAATCATCGTATATTAGAGAAACTTAACGATAGCTCCCTGCAAGAAACCACAAGGATACCTGATTCAGCTTAGGTAAATGAAAAGAGAGCATTATTTACAAGGTAAGCTATTACCGCGTACTTTTTTATTATTATTATTATTATTATTATTATTATTATTATTATTATTATTATTATTATTATTATTATTATTATTATTATTATTATTATTATTATTATTATTATTATTATTATTATTATTATTATTATTATTATTATTATTATTATTATTATTATTATTATTATTATTATTATTATTATTATTATTATTATTATTATTATTATTATTATTATTATTATTATTATTATTATTATTATTATTATTATTATTATTATTATTATTATTACTTTAATTTACGTCCTCCAAAGTTATCATATCGGACGATGAATAAAGTGGGTAAAATGATGCTCAAATGAGTCCAGGATCCATAGAGCTTAGAGTTACCCAACATTGGTGTTTTAGGGTAAGGAAAAACCTCCAGAATACCTTATCCAGGAACTCACCCTGATCGAGATTCGAGCTCGGGACCTCTTGAACGTGAGGCAAACATGCTACCACCTACGCTACCTGTGGGCGCGAACGGATTATCATTTAATGAAATGGACTTATATGTATGAGGCAGAGAAAGTAATCACATCTGAAAACCAACTACACTCTACTGAATCCAAAAACCATATGCAGAACATATTAGTGCAATTAACACATGAAGGAATGACGTTTGGACATTCTTGCTGCACAGACCAGTGCTTTTCAAATAATGACGCTTATAGAATTCATAGCCATAGTATTTCTATGATACTATATCTGCAAAATATAATTTTACCCATTAGCCGCTGATTTCACGAATTTAGAATGAAACAGTGACTTTATGTTTACTACATATTCGCATTTCATCCGTTAAAAATGAACACTTCGTCTTATCTGAAATGGCAACTTCTGATATCACAGTAGGTTAGTTTGACACAAATTTCAGACTATGTGTATATGAATAACATATATAATATCATTTTAGTCTTTGAAGTCTTATTTCAGTGACAGTTTGGCTTTCCACAGTTTTCTTTGTAATTCTCATAGGAAAGGAATAAAATGTGTGTATATGGTAGATTGACAACTTTATTACTATTTCTACTTAATTAAGTGCCTCGTTTGTTCACAATTCAGCATGTTAGCCTTAATTTCAGGTAGAATTTAGTTATTGCAAGAGTTTCATGAAATAGTTGCAGACTTCAAAGTGCTATGATGTCACATACTGCACTACCGAAAAAGTATTTCTTTAAATAAAACTGGAATAGTTTAGTTATTTTGATGGCGGGATTTGAACCACATATGGGCTCGTGCTTTAAACGTTTTGGCTATCCCTATTGATATACAATATACCCTCCTTTATTTGGGGCAATGTGAGGTAGAAGAAGCATCAAGAGACCCGTAATTTAGTGCTTTTAAATGACAATATACATAAATAAATACGAAATTGCTTTAAAAGTTATTTTCAAATATGTATTTTTCGTTAAAAGTTTTTTTCAATTTCATGAAAAGGTAGAGTAGCGCTGTTTATTTCCTAAAATAGGTGATGTAGGTCTGCTTCAAAGAGAAGTTGCCACTTTACGAACAGTTTTCTTTACAATCCTATAATCAGCACTTAGTTTTACAAATTTACCCCTTCTCAAACCTTCAATTAAGTGTAATTCTTATTTTAATATCAACACACATTTTCGTTTCGTTTCTCCGCCATCTCCTTTACGAATGTCCTTTAACTTATTTCGCTGACCTTACACGCTGAATAACATTAGAAAAACCGAACTTGTTTCCAATTTACACGGAGCAGGATAGCCTATACTATAGCAATGGAAACGGTATTTGTGCAACGTGGTGGGTCGTTTATTGCTGCTTACTAAAATAATGTGTATGGATACAATGTCGTTTTGTGCGGGTGGGGGGGAGGGTTGCACGGATAATCCGCAAACCAAATAATTCGCACACGAATAATCAGGACTGTACTGTATTCATTTTTTGTTTTGCATACTGAACACTTAACTCCGCAACTAGGTCTAGTGTATGTGTCTAAATTGTGATGATTTACTGTTTAAAATGCAGATAATATGTACGCTTTTTAAGTTAAAGGTTTTATGTATTTGTGTTTTGATAAGAATTTGAGCAGTTCTAAGTATTTAATAATGATTTTAAAATGTCTCAGCAAAGGCTGGAAAATACTCTCTTGGGAAAGACTCCAGTAAATGTTACTATCATTTCGGTATCCGACTTTGAAAACTCAGCATGCATATTCCTAAGCAAACGTTAGCTTCCTGGAACCCAATTTTTCCCACCTCTAAGGAAAGATCAGGGAGCTTTCTTCAAAACGTTTTTTATATAATTCCATTAATTAAATTTTAATTATACTTTCTCTCCCTCTGGCTTGAAGAATGGCATAATCTTTTATCTGATGTGTATAGGTACTGTCACTGTGTACTGTACTATGTACGGTCACTCACACAAGAGTATAAAACAATAATAAATTTATTATGTTTAACTTATTTTGAACTGTTTATGTTAGATGAACATACACGGGGCGTTCTGAGGAGAGAGAGTGGTGAGAGAAAACCTATAGGATGACCAGATCCGGACGACGAATTCTGTAGAATGTTCGGAGTTTCTGACGATTACTGATGGAGTACATCCTGGCACTGCTTAACCTCCGTGAGACCTCCGGAGAGGTCTGTGACAATAAGACATCTTCCAGGAAGGGGAGCGAAGCAGAGTCACCATTTGCCAGTTGGGAACCCTCCACAATCCACCGTCTAACCCCAAAGCTCACTGCTATCTCTCCTCCGTCAATTCTGTAACGCATACATATAACGATAATAATGGGGACAGGAAACGCGTAGTAGAGGCAGAACCGCCCTAACGATTGGGGGAAACAATATGAAAGTCCATGTTCAGAGTGATCAGGTAGGAAGTCGAATCTGGGACCTTCCACATGTGCCTTCTGCAGCATCATATCTTTCGGTAACAAATGTTTTACGCTGTCAATATTCTGAAACATTTTCCTATGTGCGCACTCATCTCTCTCTATTATCCACATGACATCCAAATAACATCGCCCAACTTATTTTCTAGATGTTGTCTAAAGGTAGCTAAGCCACAGAGTGCTTCTGGTATAAGTGTACATCTGTGCATATAAGAAATGTGTATTACAAGGATCGGAGTCCGCCTCGGTAGCGTAGATGGTAGCGAGTCTGCCTCACGTTCATGAGGTCCCGAGTTCGAATCTCGTCAGGGCGAGTTACCTGGATAAGGTTTTTTTCCAGGGGTTTTCCTTATCCTGAAAGACGAATGTCGGGTAACTCTAAGCTCTATGGACCCTGGGCGCTATTACTTCGAACTACTGAAGATATTTTCTGCCTATACCCCTGACTCTAGGAGGGAGGGAAAGGTGAGGGAAATCACAGGGCAGCGGGCAATTGAAAAACGACAGCATTAGGCAGAAGCACAACCGATTCAGAGGTAGACGCTGCGGTGGTAACTTGTACAACTGGCTCCCTCCCCCAACATCTGCACTTACAGTTCAACTGGTTTCCGTGACCACCGCGATCCGCAGGGCGAGGATTTAAAGAAAGCATCCTTTTCCTCTGCGCTGCAACACGAACACTCGCAACTACACTTACTCCTGTAAAACAATCAGTATATACTTAGAAGTCAAAGCAGAACTGAAGTTAAACTGAAGTGAAGCAGAAACAGAACTGAAGAAACTACAGGGATGTAATTAAAGTTTCCAATATTAGCTCAGCAACCAGTAGAAATCTGCGTAAAGCCTCATGGGTCAAGACGGTCAGTTGCAGCAATCTAATTCAGATCCTCGAATACGCGCTACCTCTTGCGGTACCTCGCTCAGTAACTGTACATTTAACTTGCATAAAAATCTATCTACGAAGTTCCTATATCAGTTACCATTTTACAGTAATTTTTTATTAATAACAGAAACCTAAATTAAAGGTTTACGTCTTCTCTGTGAAACACATTGTTTACTTTTGTAACCCAGTAAGCGACTTTATAAAAGTTTAGGTCTTTGAGGCTTTCCAGCTTCGTAGTTCAGGGATCTAAATGCTTATTTACACTCTGCTTTAGATTAATCAAATCTTCTAATTGAATTCCGCTCGGTAGACAAACTTAACGAAAATCTCGAGGAGAAATAGTCTACACCATAAACAGTGATCTCCAAAATTTCCTCGACTTAGTTTCACAACATCTGGCGTAATTACTTTGTTTCGGGAGAAACAGCGGACGAGTGAGAACAAAAGAAGGAAATGGTGTGCTTTTCGGAATCTTTACTCTTTGCCTTACGCTTTGCAGTATCTCGTTAAAGGATCATGTTAAAGCAGGCCTCTCTGAGACGACAGCAAGTCTCTGGGATACAAATAAGCTTTGTTTCCTTCAGTTCTTTGAAAGTTTCAAGAAGGCATGCGTCCCAAACCTCGCTGTTTGTTTCCTGACGTCAATTTCAATACTTGCTGGGCTGCGCTCTTCAGAAACTAGAGCAGGATACACAGAGCGGCCGTATTTACGAGTACAGTACCAAAATATCATTGTTCCTTGGTTTAGCTGTTTTCTTCTTTCATTTCTCTGTACTTCGATTCGTTGAATTTTGTCGTCCTTTCAACGAGTGACGTGACATCGCAAAAATATATGTTTGAAATCGGAAAGTCCTGGGCTCTATACCTGGCAGCTGCGGTGTTTTTTGTGGTTCCCCCTGTTTGGTTGGCCAATGCTAGAGTGGTACCTATTTTACCAAAACTTCCCTGCCCCTCATTTTCTGTATCCTAATTCCTTCATTGTCGACTCGGTGGTGGATGTGCAAAGATATCTTTCCTACGGGTTCGAGAGTGACAGAAATTTTCCGCCGAAAGGGCGCTAAAGTCAAGATTCGAGCCAATATAGGACGTGGTCTAACTGGAACTCTTTGAGATTCCTTTCATTGTTGGGTCCCGCGTTATCCTCTTTCCTTCATTAGATATTGAATAGATGTTTTAGGCTATCGAGGGGTAATCATGCATTTTGGTTGCATTCTTTAAAATGAAGTAGTTCACCATGACATAAAATTAGTTGAATGAGCTGCATCATTTGCTTTTGAGCAAAAATTGAGTAAATAGTTGGCTTGAAAACGTGCTAAAGCTACATAGCTTTCGGGATAGGGATATGGCAATCAATTTTTCAAACATAAGCTTTCTGTACATATTATATTATACTTAAAAAGTTTGAATACCTTTGCATGCCCGGATGAAAAATACAAGGGGCGTCCAGAAAGTAAGTTCTGTTTCAATTTATCTCCGCTGCAGCGCTGCGATCGCAGTTCCGCACATGCGCGGTAGACGCTCTGTATCAAGATGAAGAAACGTGCGCTATTGTGAGATCGCTGTCAGCCACGTACGCTTTGTTATGCTTGTTTACAATGTCGATGTTGATTGAAAATCCCGCCGCTTGTGAAATCAGATGTTTATTGCGAGGCACGTAGGAAATTGCGCCGCGCAATACAGAATAAGTGCCGAGGAATGCTGTCAAAAGGTGCTGTGTTTCTTCACGACAACGCGCGACCACACACTGCAAATGCGACGAAAAACATCCTACAGGAATTTGGCTGGGACGTGTTTGACCACACTCCGTACAGCCCTGACCTCGCTCCTAGTGACTTCCATCTGTTTTTGCATCTCAAATGTTTCCTTGGCGGTCAAAACTTCAACAATGACGAAGAGCTAAAAGAAAATGTTTCCAACTGGTTGAAGACACAGGCAGCAAACTTCTATGAAGAAGGTATACAAAAACTTGTGCCTCATTATGTCAAATGCCTGCAAAAATTCGGCAGTTATGTGGAAAAGTAGTTTAAGCGTTGTAGAATTTTGTGCAATAAATACTTTTTTGTATTTGTACACAATTTAATTTTATTGCCAAACGGAACTTACTTTCTGGACGTACCTCGTATTTCAACATTTTAACAACGCAACTTGAAAAACTGGAAAGTTCCAACTATCACAGAAAAACTCGTAAAGGTTGAGACTACATAGTGATTTTACCAAATTATGTTTTCTTTGAAGTGAGTTTTTTGAGTTTATGTTATAATTACACAAGACTAAATGAAAATAAAGGGATCCACACAGAAAATTCAAGACATACATATATTTATTGTTCTTGTCGGTAAATCAAAACAAAATTACTAGAGCTATCTTCCGACAAAAAATCACAAAAGATCAAAATTTGTTTAAATGTGGATGATTTTCTTGCAAATAATTGTGCCGCACCGTTAGAAAAAGCAGAATTTTAAGTACATTACTGATATTTACCCTGCGTTTTGTCTATCACATTTTCCTATTTTGCTGATAGATACACGCACATACGCACCGAAGTCATACATAACTCTTATACCGGAGACGTGACTACAACCCCTATCCTATGCGACACTAAATACTAAATGTTATGAGCAGGTTATTCAATGTAGTCATATCGATTGTATTATAAAGGAGGTGTAGGATTTAAACCATGAACTCTCAAGAAACTCTAGGTCAGATAGAGATGTGACAAAATGGAATATTCTTTAAAAAAAAAAAAAAAAAAATCATATTACCAAGGTCAAAAATAGCTTTAGAGAGTTAAAGAATTTTACTTTTCAATGTACTAACAATGAATTGTAATAAATTATTGCAGGCTGAATGATTGTTTTTGTTTTCTTGTTTGCTATCGAGCAAATGATTAATATTTAATTGAATTAGATTGTTGTGCGCTCTTCCCTAATCTGAATGCAGTTTTTAAAGAATAAGTAGTTATCATTTTTAATTGATGACGGACGTCTGAACGTAAACTAACGAATGTGGCGTTTACACGATGGTGTGCAAGCTCATTTAAGTATGATAGAACACAATTTCTTGATTAACTAATTTGCTCATAAATGGATTGGGTATTCATTGCATCTTCTGCTCGGTCTTCTGATTTCAACCAATGGCTGGGAATATTTAAAGCCACAGGTTTATGTAACTCCTGTACTGGATATCGACACTCTGAGAGAAATATCCACGTTGGATTTGATGAAATACGAAACACTCCAAGAATTCGCAACAGAGTCTGCGATAGCATGGAACGTAGTCTTAGGGTGTGCATCAAAGGAGTATGCAAGTTCCAATAGTTCATGTAACCTTACAAATGTTGTATTGTAACTCAGTAATAAATGATTTTTAGAGCCATGTTGATATGAAAAGAAGAAATATTAGCAATATTAATTTATTCTTGTAATATTACGCAATAGGTACCATTTGTATGCACCATGAGCAAGAGAAGGTTCGTGGTGCATATCCCGCCTCTTTAGCTTAGGTGGAAGCGTGTCTGCCTCGCGTTCAGGTCCCGAGTTTGAATCTTGGATAGGTGAGTTATATGGATATGGTTTTTTACGGGGTTGTCCCGGGGGTTCTTGGTAACTTTAAGCTCTCTCTTTCCCTCCTTTCCCTCTCTCTATATATCTATATCTACATATATAGATATATATAGATATGACTTAACGTTATGTATATTGTACTGTACGTCCTTCAACGTTAAATCATGAAAAGGATGATGAAAGAAATTGGTGAAATGATGCTCAAATGAGTTCGGGATCCTTGGAGCTTAGAACTACCTGACATTCGTCCTTAAGGATAAGGGAAAACCCCGGAAAAACCCTTATCCAGGTAACTCACCCTGACCGAGATTCGAACTCGAGACCTTTTGAACGCGAGGCAGACACGCTCCCATCTACGCTACCGAGACGGGCTTAAGCTCTATAAATCCGTGTTCATTTGAATATCAGTTCACCCATTTCATTCATCGTCCGATATGACATAGCGTTGGAGGGTTAAATTAAAAAAAATGTAATGCAGAAAAGCATGATAGTCGGAGAATACGTACATAGTATACGCACAGGGAACGATGACTATTGTTGAATTATCCAGTAAACAGAGGCCGCGCCGTGGTCGAGTGGTTAGACTGATCGACTCTCACCAAGGCGTTCGATCACACGTGACCACAAAGTGGGGATTTTGTGGGGAACAACATCGCGCTGGGGTTGTTTTCCTCCGTAGCCTCCTGTTTCCCCCACTGTCATTCCACCAGTTGCTCCATCTTTCATCTTCCCTATCATTCATGTCACCCTCATAGTATCAGCCACTTCTCTCGCCCTCTTCCCAGGCTTTGGGTTGACCCCTCAAACCTGGTCCCTCTATCAGGTCTGTGCTTCGGCTTCCCTCGAACCGACTTTTTGGATCAAGGAACCCACACTACTCCTAACACAGGGGTAAATTACGTAAGGGACGGGATAAAATACATTAAACAGAAATAAACACACCAGACTATACTCCTAGTACATATTTTCAAATCAAAACACCTGCATTCAATGTATCGATTTAACACATATACATTGTTCATTAACGAAACGTGTCTTTTATTTGTCTTTTTCTTCTTCATGATGTGACGCTATGATTACAAAATCATCATTACAGTGCACTACAATATATTTTGAAGGTCTGAAGTCAAATCACTTAAGCGACCTCTGTATTGCCACGCTCGAGCTCATATATGGTGCGGTCAAAAGAAAACATGTGAAATTCATGTCCTTTAGTTTCAAGTGGACTTCTTCCCTTCAACAAATCCTTGATCACACACAATGTGGTATATTTGCGATTTTAATGTGAACTAACACGCTTCAGTACCCCTGTGGTATTGTAAACACACGGTTATCTAGAAGACAGTCAACCTGAACCTAATAGTTAAAAAACGAAATCAAGCCGCCAAATCTACATAATCTAAGCGCAGTCGTTGGGTGTTATAAATTTCGGATTATCGATGGCAGTACATACCTTTGTGCATCTGTAAAATAACAACGAGAAAAACGCGGAATTTAGAATAGAGACTCATTTATTTATGTTCCGAAACACCACTCTCCACCACGTTGCCAACTCTGAACTGTCATTCGCACCTGAAACGTAATTGTTAGTATGTACCACAGTAAACTTCCCAACATCTCTAATTCTTGGAATTTCCTCTATTTGTCTTAGCAACAGGTGACTATACGGCGTACGGTTTTAGAAGGCACATGAGCTGAACCAGTGCGTGCACACAATGGCTGCACTGACACCAAATATGCGCCAGAGACCGGAAGTTACGGGGAGGGAATGAGGAAAGTAACATTTAAATTGTCAGAAGTAAACTTATTCTGCAAAGGATAATGATAACAAGGTATACTGTAACACTCAATATTAACATACTTATTTACTGAAAATAACGTACCTGGATTTTTGAAAGCGACTTATTGTAAAGGAGTTGCTAGTTAGTCACCATCCTCATCTTCCTCCTCCTCGTCTTCTTCGTCATCCTCACTTAATTCGGAATAAGCTTCTCGAAGATTTATAACTAAATTCTGTACTGTGTTTTCTCGAACCACTTCCTTACCAAAATCTTCTCCTTGCATTTTTCACAGTGCGCTAAACGCCTAGCCCAGTCTTCTTTTGTAACTCTGTCAAGTGCAACATGCGTAAGCCTTTCAACATCCGCTGGACAAAAATTGATGTTTTCTTTAGTAACTGTTCCCTTTACCTTACCCCAAATTAATTCTATCGGGTTGTACTGGCAGTGATAAGGAGGTAAACGAATAATTTGTTGCCCGTTTACTAATGCATTTTGATATAGCTAGTACAACTTTTCTTGGGTTTTATGTTGATTTAATTTTTGTAATAATTCTGCTCTAGTTTCAGAAGGATGAAATGTTATTTTATCATTTGCCAGCTAGTTCTGAATATTTCGTTGCTGTTGTTTATTTTAAGTAGTAGAGGGAGGTTTATCTAAGAGTTTAGAATGGTAGTTTGCATTATCCATAATGATGACGGACCCCTCTTCTAAAAATTTATGAAATTCTTTCTGAACCAATTTGTGTAGGAATTTGCATTCGTTTCAGAATGGTATTCAACATTTTTATTCCCTGCTCTGGGACAGAAAACCCACTTGCTTTCGGAAATGAATCCTCTTTGTGCAGAACCTGCATGGAAAATTATACGTCTGTTCCCTTTACCTACAGGTATCTTGAGACTACCTCTTCCCATCGAATCTTGCCATATGTTTTGTTTGCAATTGTTCTGATTTACCCACGTCTCATCAGTATATAAATGGGGCGCGTATCTCCAGATACCCTAAGCATGTGCATAGTTATTAAAAACTGTATTCTTGCGGCAACTATATAACTTCTTTCGAGTAAGAATTTACGGCTATCATTAGTTTTGCTGTATTTGAAGTCAAATTCTTACTATTAATCCCATTAAAGTAAAGAAACTCATATAGTCTATTTCCCCCCTCATAACATGAACCAGAATATTAATAGTGAGGCATTCACCATTGTCATACACGTGTATGTCAAACACGTTGTCAAACACGAGTCAGTTGGAGAATTTAATGTCATGTTGGCACGTTGGCCATAGTAGCTCAATGGTTTAGAGCGGCTGGACGGAGACCAGAAAATCCGTGGAACAAATCCTGGTTATGACATTGAATTTTTCAGTATGGCTCGACCATTTCATAGTGCGTCCTACACACGGCAAGTGTGAAAGAACAATCAATCTCCATTAATTGTACCTAATAGATGTCCGGACTATGAAACCCGTGCCTTAAAGTACTTACAACATAGTAAGTCGCCATTAAGGTAGTTGTCTCATGTTTACATGAGAGCTCCTAGTGGTTTACCGGGTAAAACACGAGTCAGTTGGAGAATGTAATGTCATGTTGGCACGTTGGCCATAGTAGCTCAATGGTTTAGAGCGGCTGGATGGAGACCAGAAGATCCATGGTTCATACATTTCATATATTGTGCGGCGAAGTACGTCTTTTTCAAAATCATCTAAATTGGAAACATTTTTTTATTTTCTGGCATGCTTACTTGGATATTTAAATAAAGGTTTTCTAGTTCCTGGGCCAGATGTTTTGCCCTGTTTGACAATACGTGACACACTGAGTACACTCACTTTGCACGCTCTGGGTGCGAGATCCCGGCTTTGAGAAAAATTGATCCGGTCACGTACTCCTTCAGATGACAATCCCTTAAAAGAAAAAGAAAAAGAACCTGTACATTTTAACAATATTTCAGGCCTGAGAGCGGAGTACATTATCCTTAGTACCTGCGCCACTGTTGCCAGGCTTTGTAAGTATGCTTACCTAAATACAATGTAAACGTGAATTTTCTGGTTATTGCCACTGTTACGCATAGCACGTAACACTCATTTTGCGTTACGAACTGGTCTTGAACCGAACTGAAGAATTAGTGCGCGACTGCAGTGATCCTGGTCAGTTAATTTATGTACTAAATATACGCAGTTCCTTACGTTACTTCGAAATATCTTACTCCGTGACTGCGTAATGAAAAGGAATAAAACACACAGGCAAGGTTGGAAGTTGCGTACATAAGCATAAACACGGGAGTCAAGAGTTGTTTATTCTCGAAGCGATAACTCGAGAACCTCACCTCCTATAAAAATGGCCTTTGTAAGGCTGCCTAAAAATTCTTGCCGAATACACCAAGGCATACTAGAATATCGAATTTCCGGTAGTAATTTTGGGCGCATAAAAAGAATTATCTCTGCTGCTCACACTTGCGCTGTGAGTTCCGAATTTGTCAACGCTGCACGACTATAATAGGACGTCACTCTAGGCAAGCCCTCTTGAGCTCAACCTCATGTGCCTTCTAATACCGTACGCCTTACAACTGAACATAATTGATTTCCCGGAACCTGACCTTTAAGTTAATATTGCTGCACAGCGTTATACTAATTCCCTTTCCTTAGCATAAAATCCATTAATGACCTATTGGGAAAGGCTTTACGTAGGTGATGATTGTAACTCATGGTTATGATAATGCTGTTAATTTTAACATACGAATTTTATTTATTGCAATTATTTACCATTTCCTTAATATTTATTTATAACAACATCAATTTACCCTTCAATATTACGTTGTACATTCTTGAGAGGCGACAGAGAGAAATATGTGTACAATTTCACAATTTATCTGAGAGTTGCACTATTAGGTTTGTAGTTTATATGAAAAGGTTTGCTTTTGTTCCATAGATACCTCATACCTGAGTTCTGTGATGGCTGCAGGGAAAATCTAAGGTGTAAATTGATGCTGATTGTTGTACCTTTAATTGTACTTCAGTTTAAATAAAGTACGAAGTGCCTAGGTATCTCTTTCTATTCTCTTAAACAAACAAAATCGTCGAAAAATATCCTCTAACACCGCTACGTGATTAGCGAACATGTTCCTTTTCAGAAAAGATTCACTTTACTGTAGGTACTCTTTTATTTGAAACTCTGAAGGAAGAAATCTACTGAACCAAAGTTGCGGAAAGTTTAAATACAGAAAACATAGAAAATAATCTGATCGCCTGCCTCTCGTTCAAGAGGTCCCGAGTTCGAATCTTGGTCAGGGTGAGTCACCTGCATAAGGCTTTTTCCGGGGTTTTCCCTTATCCTTCAAGACGAATGTCCGGTAATTCCAAGCTCCATGGACCCTGGGCTCATTGGAGCATCATTTCCCCCAATTCACTCACCGTCTGGTTTGACTTAACGTTGGAGGACGTGAATTAAAAAAAAAGCAGCTGATTATAGCGAGTTTTGAAGAAATGACTATTACGTGATTTTGAAATGTTATACATACATGGAGAGAATGTTTTGCTTGGGAGAGTTCAGGTGTGGTACATATTGAAGCAATAAGTGTGCTGCAAGATTTGGATCTTGCCCAAAGCGTGTTTAAAGCTAGGTTGAGAAAAGGTAAGGGGAAGGACTAATAACATCGTTAAAATACCAGGGTTCAGTTGGCCCGGCTAATAGTGCTCTGTGAAAGCTCCAGTTAGTTTCAGAAACTTTAGACTGATGCCTTGTAGTTTCTCATAACGAGAGCTAATGAAACCTCTAATCTTCAATATATCTACAGCTGTAGGTCTTTGGCATTTAACAAAGGCTCTGGTACTTGCAATTATTTGACTAGTGTTGTGTATTCTAAATGTTTATGGTTGATAGTTTTTAGTGCAGCCGATTCAGAAAGCAGCATTCTACAGTCGTGAACGCTCTATGAGTGTTATTTGTGCAGCTCCATACGGTAACGACAGACTTGACTTATTCAATATACTCCTGGTGGAATATAAGCTGCTCTCGAAGCCTCAATGGATTTCCATCCTATTATCTGTTTGCGGATGATGAATAAAATATGCATTCGCCTACACCGTCGTTGCAACAAGTAGAGATTTCTAAAGGCACTGCTTGCTGATACAGGATCAAGCATCAGTGTTGCATTATCTGTGACTGTATTCTCCACACCGATCTTCTAAATATGAGTTAAGTTCGCAGACTTTCTCAAGATCCTGTCACTAATGTTTATACCTCTTCTATAAAACGTTTTTACAAACTTCTTGTAATCTATATGGCATCTGTATGGCATTTTTAAAAAAGAGGCCTACCTGGTATATTTGAAAGAAAAAACGGACTAAAAGGAACTATTTTTCAAATTAATATACCTATTGATTCCATTTTATTACAGAATGACAGCGTATCTAAAGTAAAAATATAATTGACAGTTATTTTAAAATAAGTATTACATATTTAAATTAACAATAGCTGCGGTTAATGCAGCAAATTACAATTTATTTCAAGGTATTCAAAGAGATTCTAAGTTTCAAATAAGAAAATGCATTTACTTTTAATTTTTTGTAGTTTTATGTTACCTAGCTTCTAAAGAATTAACTGTATGCAGAATTATTCTTCCATGAGGAAAAGTCTATCGACTGAAAATATGTATCTTGACCGTTCAAAGATAGATAATAATAACTAATATATATTTTCTGCTTACGTCATGTACAAGAATTAGGTTTATAATAAAATGAGCTGCCTAGCTTGGTTGTCAATAAATGCACTTAATAAAGCATAGAAAAACCGAGAAGGTTTATTTTGTGGCACACAACAATTTAAAGCTTTAATATATGTTAAGTTATACCAGTAGCTTACATATTAGTAGCATCGTTCATTTAACATTAGTGTTTTACCAGAAATTGAAAACTTGGACCAAAAAGAACTTACGATTTTTCCATGCTTTGTTCCAAACGTATAATATATAAAATATCATAAAAACGCTATCTAGAAGAAGATCGATTAAAGTCGCTGCAGTCATAAAATTCTAAAGCAAGAATAGTGTTAATTAAAATTAATTTCATGGAACTGAACCTCTATAGCGTGCCGTTGATACAGATCATTTGAAACGGAAGCCGCGAATCCTGAAGAGTATCTGCGATAAATAAATGCACATAATACACATATAATGAATATGCGGATGAATAGAATAACTAAATTACTGCGAATATACAGAATTAAGTGAATGAATGAGTTCTTGTATTTCCTTAAGTAGAACATAGGGCCTTCTGAACAGCGTGACCCGTTTCCTGATCAGAGAGATTCCGGGATGAGTGATAAGCCCATCGCTGGAAGTGAAAGTATGAGAGGGATGAGGTGATAGGGAAGATGATGGTGGAGCAATCGGTGGAATGCTGGCAGGGGAAACCGGATGACCCGGAGAAAACCCGCCCCAGCGCCATGTAGTCCACCACAAATCTCACTTTGCGGTCACCTGGGATCGAACCCGGACCACCTTGGTGAGAGCCAATCGGTCTAACCACTCAGCCATGGCGCCGCCCGAAGAATGAAGTAACCTGCATAAATAACATATATGCGAGAAAGGGAAAAGCTTGCTCATGAATTTAATTTTAATAAAGATAGTTCAGGCAAAGTAACGGAACCTTACAGGAAATGCTTACAATAGGACAAAGCTAGCCCTAAAAGGCAGCGAAGGGACAGCGTCGTATGGAATTTACTGAATTGCTTGGTCATGAAGGGTGAGCAAGATGATTGAAAGGCACTAAAATCTTATAAGGGAGGAAAATCCGTTGCTTGGAACTTCGCTATCGGAAGAACCAATTAGCCACCATTAGAGAAAAATTACAACCAATAAAACATGCACTGAATTAGTGAGAGATGCAAAGAGGACCAGGCTAGAAAATGTGTGATAATAGAAAAAGCTTCTTAGAGATAGGGGCAGAAATCGAGATAAGAAATTGGGAGTCGTAACCACGTGCTGGTAGAAGCGGAAGGCGATGGAATGTACAACGCTAGTTTTCCAAAGTCTGATACGAATATCCGAGTATATGATTAAATTCAGGTCGATGCTCTGGGGATTGGTCGCGAGTTGTGATAAAGGAAACATTAGAAATTGCTTTACCGACTAGAATAAATGCGGGATTTTTAGAGGGGAAATTCGAGTATAGGCCGGAATTATCTTACAAAAATGATGCAGAAATTAGCCCTCCGTTAGTCGCACATGTATCTGTGAGATAGAGGGCCTATGTTTGTTTGATTATTGTGGCAATAAATATAGGTAAGAGCTCGCCGAGCCAGGACATCTTCCATCTTTGTAATTGTTTCCTGTAAGTTTCAACCATTTCCTCCTAATGCTAAGTTGGCAAACGAGGCAAACGTCATCTCGTGTGTGCTGTTGTATCTGTCAGATATATCGTACCAACTCACGTTACTCACTGTCGCTATCGGATTCAAACAAGTCATTTCTAGAGAATGCTGATATAAGTGGTTGCGTTGTTGCAAAGTAAATGAGAGTGCCTTTCTTTATTACTGTGAATCGTAAGTTTGAAAACAAGTCACGTATATGATTTGGAAAATTCTGAGGATTTGGGGGAGGTACTTCACCGATGATGCGCTACCGATTGAGGATAATTTTGTAGAAACCGTCTCGAGTATGAAGACATAACTGCAACATGATCTTTTGGCACCGAAACAGATCATGATGTTGATGAAAAGGAATGTAATAAAGTGCTAAAACATGATGTAGATTACTATTTTGGGGAGTACAAAGGACACAAGATGATAACGAGGAAGATATTGATGATGGTGATGATAATGATGATGATAATAACAACAACAACAACAATAATAATAATAATAATAATAATAATAATAATAATAATAATAATAATAATAATAATAATAATAATAATAATAATAATAATAATAATAATAATAATAATAATAATAATAATAATAATAATAATAATAATAATAATAATAATAACAATAATAACAATAATAACAATAATAACAATAATAACAATAATAACAATAATAACAATAACAATAACAATAATAACAATAATAATAACAATAATAATAATAATAATAATAATAATAATAATAATAATAATAATAATAATAATAATAATAATAATAATAATAATAATAATAATAATAATAATAATAATAATAATAATAATAATAATAATAATAATAATAATAATAATAATAATAATAATAATAATAATAATAATAATAATAATAATAATAATAATAATAATAATAATAATAATAATAATAATAATAATAATAATAATAATAATAATAATAATAATAATAATAATAATAATAATAATAATAATAATAATAATAATAATAATAATAATAATAATAATAATAATAATAATAATAATAATAATAATAATAATAATAATAATAATAATAATAATAATAATAATAATAATAATAATAATAATAATAATAATAATAATAATAATAATAATAATAATAATAATAATAATAATAATAATAATAATAATAATAATAATAATAATAATAATAATAATAATAATAATAATAATAATAATAATAATAATAATAATAATAATAATAATAATAATGTGGCAACCCTGTATGGGTTGTCAGACCTGGCGCCACTGGCTGATCTTTGTTCATTGGTTGCGCTGGAGAGGGGGTTGGCTTCCTCTTCCGCAGACGACCAGCCGCCACCAGAGAGAGAGGATGTGTTGGTAGCAACCCTCCGGAACACAAACCTCATTGAATGTAAGTTGTCTGGGATTATTAAACCTCTTTTTAAAATGCATTTGTGAGTTTTCCTTCGCTGGACCTTCCACCTTTCACCACCATGCAGGTAAGCTAGTTATCAGTAAAATAACATGTCCACCCTACCGCGTGGTGTAACTAGTGTTTGTTGAGATAGTTTAGCTCTACCGCTACGGATTCCCCCCAAAGCTAATAAATATTAAATCTATTCTAATGTAGGGTGTGACATATTGGTGGAGACGCGGGTAAGATCTCAAAATTTTTTTTTCTCCTTGCTTTAGTCCGGTTTTTATGAGAAAAAAAATTGAATGTATACGGTGGTGAAAGATGGAGGAAACATGGCCGACCGCGTGGTGTTCAATTAGTTAGAAATTCTAATCTGGTCATCGTCTCGTAATCCTTTAACTTTTGGTCTGTTTTTTATTTGATTTCTTCAATAGTAAACTTATTTCATAATATTGTGCTAAAATTTTTTTTTATAACTACATGGAAATTGATAATGGACACCACGTGGTCACGTGTTGATTTTCAAGGGACGCTGTGTGAGTTTTGGCAGTAAAATTCAAAGTAAATAGTTTCTTTTTTGGTGTTTTTGTGAAGGATGCACTTCATTTTTGTGTTCATTCCAGTTGGTAATTCTGCCTATTTTATTCTGGTGTCCAGTGTTACTTAAAAGTAAGTCAAAATGCCTAAGAAAACGCGGCAATCATCCAATGTGCCAGTTACAATGGATTCACATGATGTAATAGCTTCGACTTCTGCTTTAGCTAATCAAAGTGCACATGTACGTAGTAATTTAGAAGTATCCATGGCACCTAATGTTAATCAGACTCAGACAATGCAAGTTTCTCGGCCTTTTATTGATCCACCCTGTTTTGACAGGATAGCACTGATATCTCCTTCAGAATTTTTGAGAAAATTTAACTTAGTTTCTACAGCAAATGGTTGGTCAGATGTACAAAAGTTGAAGTTTTTCCCATGTTACTTGCGAGACACAGCAGCACTGTGGTACCGAACTTTTTGCCATAGACACCCTGAGCATGATTGGCATTTTCTAACTCAACAGTTTTTGGCAGCTTTTCAAATGTCCAATCAAGATGAATTGTTGGAAATTAAACTTAGGCAGAGGGTACAATTAGAAAATGAACCTGTATTAGATTACATTTATGATGTATTATCCTTGTGTGACCAAGTTAACGCTGCAATGACACAAATGGAGCAGGTAAAAAACTTAGTGAAAGGATTGAAACCTCAGTATGTGCAAGCTTTGCTCCCATTAAATCCACAAACAGTTGAGGAGGTTTTACAAATTATTAAAAGCGTTGATAAAGCTAATTTTTATGTGCAACATAGACAACATTTAGTACAAGCACAAACATCAACTTACACTTCTCCACCTGTGTCATCTGCACCTGTTTTATCACGGTTTGAAAGTGTAAATCACTCTGAACCAGTTATTAATGTTGTTTCCACATTGAGTGAACAGGTCACTAAACTTGCTACCCAAATGCAACAGCTTCAGTCTCAATTCACTGCTGCTGCATCTACTGTGCAGCCACCTCCACTTAAGCCTCCAAGACATCATGAAAAGAGACAGCAGGCACCTATTGTGTGTTACAATTGCAACAAGCGTGGTCATATGGCACGTAATTGCTGGACTTCACCATCTGGTTCAAAAAACTCGAGAGGCCCAGCCTCCAACGACATAACCTAGAGGTACCCAAAGTAAGTTCACCTGTGTCTAATGTTGTTTCTCTTCCAGGTCAAATTTTGCAAATTTTGGGGTCCATTGGGGAGTCAAAACTTCCAATTTTGTTGGATACAGGAAGTGCAGTTAGCATTGTGAATGCAGCTCATATCAATGACATTTCTAAAATGAAACCTGTCGAGATTTTGCTTAAAACAGCTGGTAACAAGTTATTAGATGTGCCTTATCAAACAAATTTGAAATTTCAAATTAATGACTTTGTTTTTCAGGAAGATGTGTTAGTGGTAAAAGACTTGGCACATAATCTCATTTTGGGTAATGACTTTCTAACTTCACATAAAGTTACCATTGATTATTCTTGTGCAGAAGTTAAGATTCAAACTCATGAGGGAGAAATGGTACACATTCCTTTTGAAACAACATGTGGTGGTCCCTTTACAGATATTGCTGTGATTCCATTGAACGATGAGGTACAGATAGTTAATAAAGTTTCTGTTGTAAAAGATGTTAAATTGCCACCGCTTACTACTTGTTTTGTGGCAGTGCAGCCTTCAGCTGATATTACAAATGAGGTAATGTTCGAGCCTTCTACCAGTATTATGCATAAGAAGAATATTTCTATCCCACCTGTAGTTTGCAAATCTTCAAAGGACTTTGTGATACCAGTACATAATAATTCAGCTGTTCCTCAAACACTTTTTGCTAAAACTGTATTAGCTAATGCTCATGAAGTTGCATTTGTTCAAAGTAACTCAGTTTCACCTAAGGATGTTACTCCATTGAACGCTCCAAAGTTTGAATTTAATGTTAATACCAACTTAACTGAAGCTCAAAAGTCAGATCTTCATAATCTGTTGTTAAAATATGAACATGTTTTTGCCACTTCATTGCAAGATTTAGGCTCAACTAATGTAGCTGAATTTAAAATAGAGGTAAAGGATGACAAACCTATTAAGCAACGACCCTATAGGGTAGCTCATAAGCAGAAAGAGATTATTTCCCAACAAGTAGAGGAAATGAAAAATGCTGGTATTATTAGAGATTCTCAGTCACCTTGGTCATCACCTGTGGTGTTGGTAAAGAAAAAAGATGGCTCTATGCGGTTTTGTGTAGATTATCGTCAACTGAATAAGGTTACAGTAAACTCAGCCTTTCCCTTGCCTCTTATTGATGACCTCCTTAGTTACCTTGGAGAAGCTAAATGGTTTGCTTCCTTAGATTTGTTGTCAGCATACTTTCAAATTCCTTTAGAGGAGAATAGTAAAAAGTATACCTCATTTGTTACTCATGAAGGGCAGTATGAATTTGAACGTTTGTCTTTTGGGCTTGCTAATGCACCAAGATTTTTCAGTTTTGTTGCTGAGAAATTGTTAGGAGACTTGAAATTTAAGAAAGCTTTAGCATATTTGGACGATATTGTTGTTTTTGCCAAAACTTTTGAACAATTATTAGAAAACTTAGAAGCTGTTTTTCAACGTTTGGAAATGCATAATTTTAAACTGAAACCTGGGAAATGTTTCTTTGCTATGGAAAAGATAAAGTTATTGGGTTTTGAAGTATCTAAAGATGGAATTTCCCCAGATTCTGAGAAAGTTACAGTGATCAAAGAACTACCACGCCCAAAGAATGTTAGAGACGTGAGAAAAGTTTTGGGTTTGTTCAATTTCTACAGGAAATTTATTAAGAATTACTCTTACATTGCCCATCCATTGATTCAGCTGACCAAGAAAAGTCAAAGTTTTATTTGGGGCCCGGATCAGCAAACAGCATTCCAGCAGTTAAAGAACTCTCTTGTTTCTGCTCCTGTGTTGGCTCATTATAATCCTGGAGCCTATACAGAATTACACACTGATGCTAGTGGTCTAGGAATAGGATGTGTTTTACTACAGAAAGTAAATGATAATCTTAGACCTATTGCATATGCTTCTAGAACTTTGTCAAAATGTGAAAGAAATTACAGTGTACCAGAGTTAGAGCTTTTGGCAATCGTTTTTGGTTTAACACATTTCAGGACTTTTGTGTATGGCTATAAAGTGCATGTTATTTCAGACCATCACTCCCTTTGTTATCTGAACAATTTAAAGGATTTGACAGGCCGATTGGCTCGATGGAGTCTAAAGTTACAGGAATTTGATTATGATATATGTTATAAATCTGGTAAGAAACATAATGACGCAGATGTTTTGTCAAGGTTCCCTGTGTTACAGCCTGTAGAGCATCAAATTGAACAACTTGATGAGCTAATTACCTGTTTGCTATCACCAGTTGAGGTTGCTCAGAAACAAAATGATGATCCAGTTCTGACTCCAATTATTAATGCCCTTAAGGATCCTGAATCTGCTCCTGCTAAGGTTCAACGTCAAGCTTCTACCTATATTTTGAAAAGTGATGTCTTGTACAGGAAAAATTCGAGTTCTACTGGTCCCTTGCATTTACTAGTCATTCCTGAGGTGTTAAAGCATGAAATTTTGTCCTCATGTCATGATGATCCACTATCTGGTCATTTAGGTTTTTCTAAAACTTTTAGTAAGATTAATTCAAGATACTACTGGATAGGTATGAAAAAAGATATTGAGCATTTTGTGAAAACTTGTCCAAGTTGTCAGTCTAGGAAGGCACCTAAGAATCAAAAACCTGCTGGTCTTTTGCAGCCTATTCCAGTTAACTTTATTGGAGAACGTTGGGGAATAGATTTGTTAGGCCCTTTGCCTCGTTCTACGTCGGGTCATAAGTATATCATAGTTGCTACAGAATATGCTTCTAGGTGGGTTGAAGCTGCCCCTCTCTCTTTGGCTACCATTCCCCAGGTTACTAAGTTCATCTTACATCAGATTATTTGCAGGCATGGGGCCCCTGCCATGTTACTGTCTGATCGTGGTAGTGTCTTTCTGAGTGAAGTAACCCAGGAACTCTTGAAAGCTTTGTCAGTTTCCCCTCATTTTACTAGTTCATACCACCCTGCATGCAACGGCCTTACTGAACGATTTAACCAGACTTTACTAAATTGTCTTAGTCATTTTGTGGATTCAAATCAGCGCAATTGGTCTAATGTTTTGCCATATGTGATTTTTTCATACAATTCTTCTGTTCAGGAAACTACAAAATTTTCACCATTCTATTTGATATATGGTCGTGAACCTTCCTTACCAAATCAGGTGCAACTTCAGGCCACTTCAAATGATTTATTTGTTCGGCAAACTTTGGAAGAGATTCAGAAAGCTCGTGAAGTAGCCATCCATAATATTAATCAGCAACAGATTAAACAGAAAGAAAGATATGATGCTAAGCATAGAGATACTCATTTTGCAGTAGGTCAGCTTGTTAAGATTTTTACTCCAATTAGGAAAAAGGGAAAATGTACCAAATTGCTTCATAGATATTTTGGGCCTTTTGAAATTGTTCGACAAATTACTCCTGTTACTTATGTGGTTCGTCGACCAAATGCTCCTAGAGTTAAGGAACAATCAGTACATGTTTCTAGGATATTCCCATATTTTGATCCTGTGGGACCATATAGACTGTAAATGCATTTTGCTTTTCTTTTGTGTCACATTAAATGTAAAAAGGTTGTATGTAAAGTATATTGCCCCTTGTTTTCTGAGTGAGAATTTTGAGATTTAGTGTATAGTGTGCTAAGCTATTTTGTTTTGGAATATGATGTATATTATTGGCAAATGGCAATACTTGGATAGATGTTTGATGAATTAGATGTCAAAAGTTGAACATACAATTGTTATTATTGAAAGTCACAATTAATTGATATTAAAAGTATATGTTCCCTAATAACTGTTTTGAGTTGAATAACCTCATTTGATGATAAATTTTACAATGATTAGGAAATTGAAATTTTGTTTATTAATTTTAAGTTTACATTCTGGAATAGTGCTGTGCTACCTCGATAAGAAGGATGAATGAAATTATGTGTGATTATGTGAAAGATGTAGAGGTAAAGTTTATCTGGTTAATGGGGTTGCTGTAATGTGCCCGTTAATCCAGTGTTTTAGGCTCGATAAAATGGCTGAAATGTGCTTATCGATGCAAGTAATTAAGTGTATTTTTGAGTTTTGTTTAGCATTGGTGCTGAAATGTGCATGCTAAGATGATGAGGAAAACCTGAATCACAGAGAGGTTTGTGAATGACTGTTATGAAGCTGAGACCTGGGGATGTTCTGTTTGTCATCCTCGCCATAGTTACCAGGTATTTGTGAGATAGCACATTACTAGTACAGATGTTTACTTTGTCTCTTTATTGCAGGATGCTAATAGTTTGAACATTTTGATAAAATTGTTTTGGATTAAGAGTGATATATATTTTGGAGTTGTGTGATTACCAGTATGCTTTAATGGTTTATTGAATTCTAAGTTTTATGTTGAAAAGCAAAAGTACCCTTCAATGTATACAAAAGTTTTTAGAATAGGCTAAGACATGATACTATATTTTCTCTTTTGTGTATCTAGGATGTGAAATTTTGAGGCCCCAGAACTTAATTTTTCTTTCAGTTTTGTTCTATGTATTGTGTTGTAGAACGATTTTTTTTTTTTTTTTTTGTTGGTGTAGTAATGTGACAGTAGTTTTGTTGGCATGCAAAATGTTGATGTTGGTAGATTGTAAGTAGTTTTGTTGATTTGAAAGGTAGTAGTACTGATGATATTAAGTAGTGCGCGCACATAATAAATATGATTGAAATTATAATGGTAAAACAAAGAGAAAAACTGAGCTCATTTTTGTTTAAGTGTACACGTCAGTTTTGTTAAAAAGTTTATGGCCACGTGTAATATTTTGGGGTACCCCTCTAATTGTAAGTTTTGGTATTTTGAAAATTTGTAATATTTTTATTCAATGTTTTGGAAGGTCAAATTATTTTGTGCTGTGTGTATTGTATTATTTCTAACCTAAGGGGTTTTTGTAAAGTTTTGATTGTGACATTCCTACGTTTTATGTATTCTTTTGTGAAGATTATTTTGTGAAGATTATTTGATTTATCTTGTCAAAATTTGTAAGCTCTATATATTGCCGAGTGATGGAAATTATCTTAGTTTTATCATGTATCTTGCTACCCAGATGGGGTGCACCTAAATTTTTTTTTTATTATTTATTATTGTTCAGAAGCGAAGTTTGTTTTAATGATGTAGTTGTCTTCTGTAATTGACGTACACTTATATTTTTGGAAATAATGTTGTAGTATGATGATACGTATCAAGTCAGCCCTATTTATCTGCGTTCCTGCTGCACCACACTGTTCCTACCGAACTGTTTGCACCATGGGAGTGCTAAACCTGCCACACTGCCTTGTGTCATTGGGCTCTGGTCCGCCCTTTATGACCACTGTTCGTCAGAGCTTTGGCAGCTATTAGTGCTGTCACTTCGTACCTGTGTTGGGGGCAGAAGAACTATTAATGCCCCACATTGTTATTCAGTGTAGAGCAAGTACAATTGTGCTCAATTCAGTGGTCTTTATTCATCAGTGACTGCAGTGCAAGCTTCAAGTTTTTTTTTTATTACATTTGTGAGACCAGTGGGAATGGAATGTACTGTTCAGGCAGGTTGTGAAACTTTTTTTTGCTTGGTGCAGTAGTGGTGAAAAGTGCTGAACTTCATTTATTTTTCTTTTAGGGCTTTTTAATTAAAGTTATAGACAGACACTGGAGTAAAGAAACGAATGTGTAACGTCAAGAGAAGATTTATGTTTGTAATACTGTTTGTGATGTTTGTATGCTAATTTTTTTTTTTTGTTCCATCACTCGAGCGAGTTTCTTTTCATTTGTTATTAATTGTTCTGTTGACCCTGGGTCAACAGCTTGTGGTCCGGGGGGAGGTGTGGCAACCCTGTATGGGTTGTCAGACCTGGCGCCACTGGCTGATCTTTGTTCATTGGTTGCGCTGGAGAGGGGGTTGGCTTCCTCTTCCGCAGACGACCAGCCGCCACCAGAGAGAGAGGATGTGTTGGTAGCAACCCTCCGGAACACAAACCTCATTGAATGTAAGTTGTCTGGGATTATTAAACCTCTTTTTAAAATGCATTTGTGAGTTTTCCTTCGCTGGACCTTCCACCTTTCACCACCATGCAGGTAAGCTAGTTATCAGTAAAATAACATGTCCACCCTACCGCGTGGTGTAACTAGTGTTTGTTGAGATAGTTTAGCTCTACCGCTACGGATTCCCCCCAAAGCTAATAAATATTAAATCTATTCTAATGTAGGGTGTGACAATAATAATAATAATAATAATAATAATAATAATAATAATAATAATAATAATAATAATAATAATAATAATAATAATAGTAATAGTAATAGTAATAGTAATAGTAATAGTAATAGTAATAGTAATAGTAATAGTAATAGTAATAGTAATAGTAATAGTAATAGTAATAGTAATAGTAATAGTAATAGTAATAGTAATAGTAATAGTAATAGTAATAGTAATAGTAATAGTAATAGTAATAGTAATAGTAATAGTAATAGTAATAGTAATAGTAATAGTAATAGTAATAGTAATAATAATAATAATAATAATAATAATAATAATAATAATAATAATAATAATAATAATAATAATAATAATAATAATAATAATAATAATAATAATAATAATAATAATAATAATAATAATAATAATAATAATAATAATAATAATAATAATAATAATAATAATAATAATAATAATAATAATAATAATAATAATAATAATAATAATAATAATAATAATAATAATAATAATAATAATAATAATAATAATAATAATAATAATAATAATAATAATAATAATAATAATAATAATAATAATAATAATAATAATAATAATAATAATAATCTTTTATTTTATGTAAGGACGGAACAAAATGAAAAAAAGTGCCCTTGAAAGACAAAACAGGCTCGGCCCTTTTACATACTAAACTGCCTGGAGTTGTGGGGAATGCCAAATCGATGAAAACTGAATTTGACTTTAAGAAGGTTTTCGTCCCTGATGATACTCTGCATCTAGTTGTGCAATACACCAACAGACGCATAGATAATTTCAAAGTGAAATATGCATGTGAGAGTGATTTCAGAGACACAGACATAATAGAAATGAAAGCCTTTATTGCGTTGTTATATCTTGCTCGTGCGTTTCGCGTAGAAAGCCCAATATTCAAGACTTCTGGACAACAGATCACCTTGGTGTCAATATTTTCAGGATGAATATGTCCGAGAAACGCTTCTGATTCATAAGATGCATTTGTTTTAAAACAATCGAAAAAATATACTAAAACACAATTAACGTCATATGTATCCAGCAGATATATCGCGACAAACGGCGTCGCGAAAGTTGACGCGCCCAACGGAAGGTTAAGAAGCCTGTTAGCAAGGAAGCAACTTTATTATTCTATTCGCTTAAGAGTTAAAGGGGAAAGGAACTTGCATTTTTGTGTTATTAACCTAAGTTTATCTTTCCTAAGCTGGAAAGCCGGAGATAATGATCTCAAAGCCTACCTGTCCTGCTTCCTGCCATCTTTCCCAGCCTATTAGGAGGAATGCTTAGAGACAGGAAATATTGCGGTTAGCCGGAAATATAACTCCCACATACAGCGAAACTTCGTTCACTCAACCATCTCGAGAATCTCGCACCACACTCCAGGATATTATTATACGGACCAATTTGTTGACAGAAAACTGATAATATTATGTATTAAATGCTCTTAATATAGATAATATTATAAAAATTTGAGCCATAAAAGTTAACCAGTTAAAAGCATACAACGAAAAGCTATACACTGTCAACTAGCTGGCGATGTGGGCGATCTTTTCTAATGGTAAACTTTTTGCTGATCTTCATCCCTTATATTCCCGCATTATTAAAATTATTTACAATTATTTACAGCGTTGCAAAAGGCCGGTATAAGCAGCATTTATGTTTGCAGCATAATTACTAATGTAGCCCTAAGCTGTAATTCAATATTGCACATTTGCAAATGTCAAAATATTACGGTCAAATATTACCACCAAAAGCTAAATTCATAAAACAGAGTGTATATTCGCGAACACATGAGATTTTCTTTGGCTTAACTGACTATGCTAGTCTTCGGGCCTAGGACCCGAAAGTACCCTTTTAAGTCTGGCAGTAATAGTATCTTCTGGAAGCCTAGGGATTTTTTGGACCCAAGGTGTAAGGTAGAGGAATTTCATACTGTAAGGTACATACTATAAGGTACACGAATTAAACTCTTTTAGGAGTGAGATCTTGAAGTGTAAAGATCGCGTGTGCTTCTCACTTCTGCCTCTTGAGGAAGGTATTGCTTGGCTGTTCATTAAACTCAGATGAGACACCTTTTATACTAAGAATGTATACTGCTAACCTTGACTTAATTATTTGTTCTTGATGTGCATTCTTTCTCGTAGGATTAAATGATTCTACAACTTACTAATGACGCAAACTGTTATGTCCTCTATAATTATTGCCACAGGCATAAGGCAGAAGATGTGCATAATCTCTTCAATTAATGTATAGTCGTGACAATATTCCAATTTCTATTAGTTGCAAGACAGTTTAGTTACGAGCGGTAACTTATTTCATTTCTCTTAGCCAAATGCACCCAGTGATGATTTACCTGCCTTCGAGCACACACTAACATCGTTCACTTTCTCTAACATCTTTCTAGTATTTCACTCAGTAATTTGAATTTGTTATTCCATCGGATATACAAGTTTTCATGTCAAATGAATTAGCAAAAAAAGTATATTCAGAAAGTCTTTACGTATGTGGTGGTAAAATATTGTGATATTCCTGGAAATGTTTTAATATGTTATTATCAACCAAATGGTTGAACTATTCCAAGGATATTACTGGTGAACATAACTCGGAGAGTGAGAGGTCAAATTACTTACATTACGACTTGGAAGATACGGGACACTTCATAAATACACAATTCTCCTTGAAACTTACATATGTTTTATTCAAAATCCTAAACACCTAAACACAATACATTCTACAGGCGCGGAGAGATGAAACACCAGCATTCCACTCGAGAGTCGCTCACCAACTCCTGCGAAGTTCAAGCTAATCTCTCTTGGCCAGCCAGTTCCAGAACCTTCTATAGCTGGCTAGCTCACAGCAACCAGTTGTTTGCGTAGAAACACCACAGCGAAGATTTCCAACCAGCCATAAGGAGCCCGACGCCTGGCGGCGACTTGACCTTACTAAATATACGACTCATCACCGATACAAAACTGTTTTGGTTTCTCAATAATAATGTTTAAAAGTAAAGAATAATAAGAAATAAAGTGAGTATATCACGATATATAAGTCAAAAACAAAATATTAGTGAAGTTCAGTAACTTCCAAGAATATAACACGAATATTTAAGAAAACTTTGTATTCTTAATTTGTTATAAATCAACAATACGGTTTTAATTATAATTACACGAACAGCGTAAAACAATGTGGTCTTTCCTTCTAAATGGCTCTAAGGTGCTCTAGATTTGAATGAATTTTGCACAAGCTGTTAAATAAAAGAAATACACACTTATTTCATGGAAAAAGTATATCTCGTTAAAGCACATTTGTAATTTTTGTGACATTTATTACTTTCGGGACAGTTATTGATTTTTATTATGAATATAATTATTTTGTCATGTATATTCAAATTTTACTGCTACGTACTTGCAGTAGGGAAAGTACGTAGCTTATAAAACATCGCTTTCAAGATTTCGCAGGAAAATGTTTAGGATCCATCGATTTTAATGAAACGTTGCGAGTGTTTGCGTGCGTATATCACAGCTCAAAAATGAAAAGTCGGTTAAATATAAAACTTGATATTTACTGGATAACTGGATTATCTCGGAGGGGAATCGGCAGGGAAACCGTGACCCTAAGTGGGGAGCAGAAGGAAGGACAACGGACATCCCATCCTAATGTGGTTGGAAAACTGTCTCACCACGAGAGCTGGGTTCTGAGACCGGCAACCGTACTGCCAGAAGAGGAATTGGTTCACTCAGAGCATATCATCTTGCCATGCACCGCCGAGATACCCGCCGACACTTCTATCCTGAAAGAGACCCCCAGGTGAGAGATGTGAAATGATAATGGAGATGAAATGGTGGGACAGGACATTCTGGGAATGTAATTAATCTACCAAGCATTCGTCTGGCAACCTGGGAAAACCTCGAAAAACCCCATGGGTGAGTTAGGTCGGCCACTGGAACCGATTTCGGGCCATGGACGAAAGCTCATGAGCCACCCTACTTGGTAAAATTGATATTAAGTTCAGCTATTTTCAAGAATGCCATACGATAATTTGCCCACTCTACCCTTTTGTGCAAAAGTTGTCCGAAAATTTTGATTTTATGAAAAGTAGCTTAACGATTTTGATGATATGCAATTTTAAGACAAAAGAAATGTTTATCTTGAATTGTATTAGAATTCCCTCACAAGTGTTCTTCATTTTGGGTAACTTTTACATAAATAAATCGTAGGAAAGAAAAAAAAAACAGAGATCCTAAAGCTTACGCGTTGTCAAACACATTTTTATATAACGAATGAGAGATATTACTTGTTATTTGTTGGAATTTTCCAATATTTATAGATTTCTAAAATTGGTAGCCTTATTCATTTTGATCTCTTAACCATGTAAAGAGAACCAAATTTCAAATGCAACATGTACCGAGCATCACTTAAAAGTTATGACATAGCTATAATAAGTCAGAACAATTATTGCAAAATGCGAAGCAGAAGCACACATTTCATTTTAGCATTCAGAGCTCTTAAAATCAGCATTTTGCGTGGTATCATTTTCATCGAGGAAAGCTGGTCTTATTTTAGAGCTAAGAAGGATGGCCTTGTTTTTCGACTGGAGTAATGAGCCTTAGAAAAAATGTTCCGCTTCTTTGGACATTCTTCTTTCTCCTTCCTGCGATGTAGCACAAAAATAATTAGCTACTGATCAAGGAAAGCGACCTCGGAAGAAGATATAAGGGAACTTTTGTTTTTAACAAAACAAAGTTTCCTGAAAGAAACAAATTAGTTAACAGTGCCCTCATTTTAATCAAGTTAAAGCTTACGTTCATTTTCCTTATGGAAAATGAATGATAATTACAGCTCAATGGGTAAACTGAGTTCAACAGCTCTAGCTTTTGTGATTACATTTTAAGTGATGGAGAGGAGGATCACGCGCAAGTAGTTCCAACTTTTAATACTTACAAAAATTAATATCAAACTTATAGATGACTTCTTTCAACCTGCTATATCCGCGAGGAAGTGTCCCTTAGATTTATGTTTGCAATAAGTAACGTCTTACATTCTCTTATGTTTCTTTATCCTCTTTCAACAAATATTTATTTCGGAATCGTACTCTTCTCTCTACCTAATGTTAATCGAAATAAACATTTTGAGAAATGCTTTTTATTGTACATTTCCTTGTAGATAAAATGGGAACCGATGTATGCAGTAGGCTAAAGTGAAGTAAAATCTTTTAAGAGCTGATATTTATGTGATAGCTTTGAAGTTTCGTTCTCTTGACATGACCAGGAAGGAAGACAAAAATTATAATATTGGCTAATACGGCAAATTTAAACTATACGAATAGCAAAAATGCATGTGTTTTATGAAATCTGAATTCTTTTGTGCAGTAGGACTTGTCTGCTTTTTATGTTAACAGAAAGAGTTAATAAAGTCAGACTGAAAGAATTTGACAGGTTATTCTAGAATGCCTTATTTTTCACTAGTGGCCGGCCGGCGGTAGGTAGCTGCTTCACATCGTTCTTTCCATACCGTTCCGTACCCATCTTTCTCCTCGTCAGTGCATGTTGCTAGTGCGGGTTCTTTTTATGTTCTTTATGGTCAAATTGTGATTAGTTCTGTTATAATGCCAAGAAGTGTGTATACTTTAGCACACGCATATTTATGTGTGATTCCTAAGTGGGAACGGAGTCTTGTAGAGAAATAACACGGCTATTTGTAGACCGATTTCTTGGCATTCCTGTGACTCACCGAGAGGCAGTTTGTAAACGTGTAAAGAGATTTCGAAAAATTGATTCTATTCTTGATAAGAAATTCAAAATATGGGTTTCGCTCACTGCGAAAATGGCCATTTACTTGATGAGATAGGAAAAAAAGAGACATCCCAAGAAAATTTCTGAGTAGATTACCACAGGAAACGGGTGTTCCACAGTTATCGGCCTGGAGAGCCACTAAATTTTTGAAATTAAAACCATATAAGATAACTGCAGTTCAGGAACTGTAACCACCTGATACTGTGAGTAAAGTAAATTTCTACTGTTGGGGGGCGGGTAAAGTTAATGATGGCTCTATAGACCCAAAGATATTACTTTCTTTTTTCACGGACGAAGCATGGTTTTCGCTAAATTGTTGATGTATCGTCACAAAGTAACAGATATTCTGCAGGTTAAAAAAACTATATTGTGCACGAAATGACATCGCATGACCAGAAAATTGGTGTGCTGTGAATGCGTACTGAATATTAGTCCTATATTCCGTAAGAAAATAGTTAATGGACAGAGTTACAGTGATGCAATAATCAAACCATTTCTGTAATATTTGTGTGCCATTGAATTCACACAGGTATATTTTCAACACGACTCTGCTACAGTACATACAACTGATCTATCCTTGCAATTAATTAGGGAAAATTTTGAAGATAGGGTCGTCAGTAAAGGACTATGGACACCATGACTCCCAAACCTTACGATATGCGAATTTTATTTATGGGGGAACTTAAAAAATACAGTGTGGCGGAAGAACCCACATACGTTGGAAGAACTGAAAGATAATATTAGAAAATAAATTACTGCACTTTAAGAAGATGAATTAATGCGTGTCAGATATTTTTTTTCGAAGTGTGAGACATACGTGGCAACAGAAGGACATTATTTGAAACACCCTTTGTGACAAACGCATGTGATTATTGTAATTATAATATTTGTATGATACACCTAAGCTCTGGAATTTCAATATTCAATGCGCCAGCAGCGTATCTGCTGCGACGGCAACATACCTTCCGCTACAGCACTAACCGCCCACCGCCCGGCGGCCAACAGTAAAAAGTAAGGCACTGTAGAAATGCTGTAGAAATAACGAAGTCTGACTTGAGCTTTTCGTGGTTTCTCCATATCACTTTGGTAAATGATGTGATGCTTACTTTCATATGACAATTTCCTTCAGTGCGTTTCCTTGTCATCTTTGAGGCACGGTTCTTGGCTCCTGTTGATTGGTGGGGCAGGAATTGTCTGAATGTTCCAATACTTATACATCTCTCAAATGGCAAATCGTTATTCATCTTTTTAATTCATAGACTCATGAATTGTAATGTAACTATACATGTAACTATGAAATGTAACTATACGAAAATTGCGATACAAGGATATTTATCTCGATTGACATTAATTAGACAGGGGAATAAGATGTTGTACAACAGTTGGCATACGAGTATATAAAGCCATGAAAATTGAAACGGTGCTCTCTTCCTTGAGTTGATTAATTAAATGTTAAAGGAATATATACATGTATTAAAACAAAAATCTTGTGTGTATTTTCAAGTTTGCGACGGATTCTGAAATGGTCGTTTTCCTCCCCCTAGGTAGGGCGGACGCAACTATAAATTTTAAGGGTGGCAACCAGTGTTTATTTTCAAGCATAGTTTTGAAAGGAGAAATCGTGTGAGGTCCAGACAGAGGGGAGAGAGGTTGTTCCCGTAAAAGAGACGCCATATGCCTTCTATCAACCAACTAATTAAAAATAATAAGCTGAAGGGGAAAACGAGGAGTCGTATGACCTATCCGGGGAACAAATATCTATCCTAAGTTAGTTGGCCGCTGTGGGCCGAACTAAAAAGTCGTGTGATAGCATATGGACAGAAATCGCGTTCATTAAAGTTGTTGGCCGCTGGGTGCCAAACCGAAGAGTCATATAATAGCACACGGGAAGAAGTCACGTCCATTAAAGTTAGTTGGCGTCTGTGTGCTAAGCTGCAAAGACTTGTGTTAGTACACGGGAAGAAACCGCGGTCATTGGAGTTAGTTGGTGCATGAGTGCCAAGCTAAACATTCGTGTGATGATACGCGAGAAACAACCACGCCAACACGAAGCCAACCATTCAGAGTTCGTCTAATCAATATGTATTTCGATAGTAATTGAAATATAAACGATCATCGTAAAACTGTGTTTCTTTCCAAGTACCCAAATTGATCCACACAAAACACCCTGAATCAAGAGATCCTTGCTACAGATCCTATATTCGTGAGCTTTAGGATAACTCCAAGAGCAGCTGCGGACATCAATATTCTAAAATTTTCACTGAAGAGGCTGACGAGGAAGGAGTGACCTTGCAAAATGAAAAGCATTACTTTTTAAAATTAGTTTAACTTAGTTAAAAATTCAATAATCGTTGCAGTCAAAACGTTCAAAATACTTTTAACTTTCTTTTAAAGTTGAATAAGCAGAGGAAGTTTGGTAGTACTCCACCTAAATATTCTATAGCATATTTTACCGGAAATAGAAGTTTTGAGACGTTGTAAATTAAAGAAAAGTATTTTTAGAGAAGTTAACTCTGCATGTGCGCGTTCACATACTTGCAAATCCATGTTAAATAAGAACTTAGTTGATATACAATTTCAGAATCTTACAGAGATAACAGAAGATCCGCAAAAGGACCTTCTGTTCAGGTTTGAGTTTTACATGGGACATTTTTTTAAGTATTTTAATTTTGTTGAAAATGATTCTAAAAGTTATGCTTAAATTTCTATATGCTTAAGATACTTTGATGACAAATTAAACATATGTGTTGTTGTTGTTGTTGTTGTTCGAGGAATCGTCTTTGAGGTTCTGTTCATTCTGTAACACTTTGGAATAACTTAATAGGCAAAACTCTTATCACACAGAAAATATAGGTCTCGCTAAAGCACACAATTATGTAAATTATTTTTGTAAGGTGAGCCATTTGTGATTTTCCTTGGTTTGGATGCTGCAATACTTACTGTTTTCTCAAGCGATAAGTGGTGATTCCTTTTATTAATTTTGATCAATGAAATAAAATGGAATGTGAAGGGAATCACTTAAAGTGAAGCTTTTTAAAGATTTGACTTTAGTTAAGCCTAATAAATTCCCTATTCTTATTATACCAATAAGAAAATATGTGATAAAGCCAATTCTACAGGTCTATTTGTAAGAACCGTTTGTACAAGAGTGAGCAAAGAATGTCAAATGAGTGCAACACAAGATTTTTGTAATTGTTTTGTATACTCATTAGTTTACTCGTATTCGCGAATACTAGTTGACCGGTGTTAACTAATTCCTTTTTATTCGGTTAATTCTCTTCATTAAATTTACTGAAACTTCAACAGAGATATCCCACAGTTTCCTTTAGAAGGACAGGGGCCCCTACCAGCCGGTAGGTGAGCTCGGCGCTACTTATAGGATGCAACAGAGATATAACATGACTTAAAATTTCAGTTCTGTTATTGCAAACATTAGCAGAAACTGCTTAAGTTCAATTTATTTTTCTTTAGAAAATAATCTCTATCGTTTCAGTGTTATTATTCGGAAATCTGTACATATATGTAAATACATGATAAACGCCAAATAATTAAACAATAAAAAGTCCTTATAATACACACTTTACGCGTAATTTATAAAGTTAGAACTAAGTTAAGAAATCTTAACGTCCCCGTGGGGCAAGTCAGACTGATGAATGCTACATCATCTACCTTCGTCCACCCAGGCATAAAAAGGCATAAAGGGATGAATGTGGTAAATGAGAGCAATGTCGTTACTTGGTTTTTCGAGACTCCAATTGTAAAAGTGCAACACAGCCCCTAATCACTTAAACCGTACTTCTATAAGTATTATTCAAAACTAATTTTAAGTAGATACAAAAATTTTGAATACGTAATATTTGGCGTTATATATTTGAAAGTCAATGATATAAGGTGTTAATTTTATGTTTTATCTGTGTACTTGACTTAATTAGTGGGCACCCTCTTATTGTTACAATAATATTAAAAGATTAAAAAATTTTGTAAAGTGCCAGAAAACTAAGATAATGCGATATTAAAAATAATTTATTTTTGCTTGAATAGATTAATTGAACTATTTGTGCAATTATTGTATTTAAATATTTTTCAACAAGTTTGGCAGTACCTAATATTGTATTACTATATTAAAGAATTTTAAAGAAGCCGTGCCAAGGGTCCTGGGTTCGATTCCCGGCTGTGGGGTGAGGATATTTCTCCGACCAAGATAATTCCTCATCTTCCGCAGAGTCTGGAAGTATGAATGAGAGTGTGAATGTGTGCGTGATCTAATGATTTAAAGAAATAACCCAGAGTACCAGCAACTCTAAGTCTACGAGAGAACACCATCACGATATGTTCCAAAGGAGAACGGCCGTCGACAGGAGCATTGTAGTCAGACGTCAGTAAATGGAAGTAAATGGTACAATAAACATTTAAAGGACAAGTTAAAATAATGGAAACATATACTATAATTTAACCACATTTTCTTAATATGAACAAAATAACATAAATGTCGCAATGAAGCACGATTAAATTTGAGATTTTAAATTTTAATTTTATACTAGAAAATAATCAACAAGGTACCACAAGGCACTTTCACGTTTTACATAAAACCCTAGCTCGGTAGAGTGCAATTAAGTTGAGATTTATTGATGACTGCTCCTTAACCACTATGGTTCTCGGAGTCGCATAATATATTTGGAGTATCTAATTTTTCTTAAAAGTCCTTCTTAGGCTTGAATTTATGTATCGTATATCCAAGAGAGCTAATAAGTTTTACAACCAAGATTAATCATCGCCTTCCGCTGGGTTTGAACCCGTGACCTCGGAGACTTGAGGTAGCATGCTACTTGGACCTAGGAGAACGGCATGCTTATGTGAGAGATGCCATGAGTCGGCGTTTTCCATACGGTAACCGTCGCTGCTCCATCAAGTACCTCTTCAATTGGTCTCCAAGGGTTTCCTCAGTCTGAGAATACTCCATGTCTGACACTCCATGACAAAGTTCCAAGATAAAGAAAATGTCCAATGTAACATTCATACAAAAGAGTAATCAAAGAGGGGCGTGGGGTAGCGCAGTGGTTTCTGTTTGCGGTTCCCGTGCTAAGGATCCCGAGTTCGATTCCCGGCTCTGAGGTTGGCGATTTTAAGTCGGCCCTATCCACGCCTTCACCTCTGTCTAGCACATGTGTCCCATATGCCCAAAGTGGTTCGGAGTCCACGGTATAATCTGTAGGTCCTCTCACCTCACCATCGTCTTCACTATCACTCTAACATTGGAAGTAATGGACCCGCCCTCTGGGTGCCTCCACCTGAGAAATGGGTCCGGTGATCATGTGGTTGGGCGAGGTTACTCCGAAGGCCAAGGTTGCCATGTGGGGCGTGTAGGTAACCAACCAACCATAACCTTATGTTCTAAATGTTTAATAATAAATTCATAATGATTAAATTATATTAATAATTATATAAACAATTAATAAAACGTTAATTATGATTTATGCGTATAGCTATGCTTCAATGGATTAGTTATTTTTCTCTGTTTTTATATTTTAAAATATGATGTGTTGGACTGGATTACGCTACTGAGGGGATTCGCCAAGAGGTCCAAACTTGTACCTGTACCCCCAAGTGGGGCTTCCCCGGGGAGAAAGGATAAGACGAGAGGAGACAGAGGGAGGCTGTTCCAAGAGCCATGACAATGCAGAGGGCAGATTTTACCAGTTAGCACACTTTACCAGTTGGAAACTCCCCGGCAGACCAGAAAACAACCGGCATCCGACTCTACTGTGGTGCATTATGTATTGCATTCACATAACTATCTAATCAGTCTTGTAGTAGCGTTTCTTATGATAGTTTAATCTGTGCCTACTTGTTGTTAAACATCATGAAGTTACACATTTCAAATAGGATATTAGAAGGAAACTACAGACCAAAATGAGAACAAGTTTTGAACGGTGATCCCTGAGTGATGGTTTAGCAGTAGAATGCTACTTCCATGAGCGCGAGATAAATGTGAATAGCAATTCGAATAAGTAGATATTTAATAATTCAAATGAACAGTTAAGAACATGTTGGAAATTGTTCTACACAAATTGTTGTTTTACACAAGTTGCATAGTTTAACAAGAACTACACTTTTGTGTAGTAGAATTTTGTTCTCCTATGGTTTATAATTTAGGTAAAAATAATTCAAAATGAACAGGACTTCAGAGTATGACTAGAAAATTGAAGGAATTCATTTTATTTTTATATAGATATCCTAAACGTATGGAATGTTAATAAGATAATTAGAATCACTTTTGAGGAAATAAAAAATAAGGACATTTCTTATGTAAATGGTGAGTTAGATTGAAAGAATTGCGTGAAAATCATTGAGTTGCATCGATGGAAGATGTTGAATTTAAATAGAAGATATCTTTAACTACTTTGGAACTCAGATTTTGGGAAGGATAAACACAGATTTTTTTTCCATACCAAACCCTACTGCTGAGCATGACTATTCATTGGTAAAATATATTTTCATAGCGCCTGAGGCCTTCATATTTTAGGTGGTTCAAACATTATATTTAAAATATATAGGAATGGTGAAAAGGTAGTCAAAGGAGGGCGATACCTCGTGCACTGTGATCTATACACATATCTATTGCGGCTAACACATCAGGAAAAGGGATAAAGTGAAGAAACCATAGGGAGGAACAGGATCGTAGGCAGTCACGCGGTAACACTCCGGGTCCGGTGGCCCTTCCACGTGAGTTCAGTCACTATAAAACGCATGTCAAGAATAGCATTTATAATGCACAAGCATTCTCACCATCTGTCCGGTAATGAAATACTCGAGAGGTGAAAGCCTGCTAATGAAATGGAATGAAGGAAATGGTTGTATGAAAGTAAACATTGCAGCATTCGCCTAAGGGACATGGAGAAACCATAAATATAAGCCCAAGTCAGCGAGGGATGTTGACGGAGATCGAAACCGTGCACGTTACTGGGGTGCACCTCACTGAGTTATGGACACTGAAAATAAGACACTATTTGTTGTTTTCCAAGCGTTCATATAGGTAATAAGTAGTTATGTAGTGTATTGGAAATTTAAGTCGGCAGTATCTGTGTTTAGTTACGTCAGTGGTCACAGGAATTGACAGAAAACAAATTAAGAAGCTTGGTGAGGCAGTG